>VZTL01017771.1:73987-89443 GCA_013400535.1 Scopus umbretta
AGCGTGCGGCCCCCGCGCCAGCGGCTCGGGGAGCGCGCGGGGGGGACGCTCACGCGGCGCCGGGTGGCAGCCGCCCGCGGCGATTTATTTTTTTTAAATGCAGCGGAACAAACAATAGACTATCATATTAGCCCGGGGTTAGCCTGAAATAATGGAAAATAAGAGGGAAAACTGTAAACATTATCCAAAACGCCAGTTTGAAACTCTCAAACAAATCATCCAAAACAAACAGTAGCTGAGTGGAACTATTTTCCTTGCAGGGCGTTTCCACTGGAATAAATAGCAAGTTCTGTTAAAAAAAATAAAATAAAATAAAAAAATTTGCAACTGGTTGTAATACTTATAGTGCTTGCCAGGGGCTGGAGGGTGCCCACAACCAGAGAGACCTTCATGAGCCAGTGAGGTATTATTGCAGCTTTTGCTGCCAGTTCTTTAGAGACACTTGCAGTTTTTACCTACAGGCCCTACATAAGACAGAGATGTCTGTTTTTCCTTTTACTTTCCCATCGTTTTCTACATGTAGAACATCCCTTAACGTTCTTGTTCCTAACTAGACCTCTGCCTGCCGATGCCTTTGTGTTACCCAGACAAAGCGTTGCTGGGATGCGCCAACTCTATGTTACCTGCAGAGGTGGAGAGTGAGGGCCTTTAGCAGTGTGTTCTTTGCCTCAGCATCGCAGCCGGTTGCTAGCTTGCACAGCCGGAGCGGTAGGGCCACGGACAACACCTGCTTCCGCAGCAGGAGCATGAAGCTGCTACGTGGATTGTATTCCCTGGGATGCGTAAAGCACCACCGGGGACTGCACCTCAGCCTTCCCAGTGGTTTCTTCGAGGACCTGATCACCAGTTTGTCCAGCACGGCTTTAAGCTGATTAAGCCACTGGTACTTGATGGGATATATATAAACGGCAGTGTTCCTGGTCATGGGACAGCTGCCCGATGACTTGCTGAGACCTGGCACAGCTCCTGCCCAGCTGCAGGGAAGTTCCTGGGTGCACTGCCTCGGCACCGGGCTGGTGCTCTCCAGGGCTCACCTAAAAAGAAGTAAAGCATTTAGTTTGTGAGCCAGAGAGAAAGTGGTCAGGAGGCCATTTTGGTATGCGCAGACCTTTTAAATCTTCCCTTCTCTTAGGTTTGCAACTAAACAGTTTTCTCAAAGATCTCATTGCCTGCACAGGCAGTTAGCTTGATTGTGAAGCCCATTTATTTAACGCCCTCTAGTGACGTTTTTAAAGTTACCGTAGATTCATTTCAAGAGGAAAAAGTTTAAAAAGATTTACATATTCTGAGAGTTAACTGCTTCAGGGAATCCCTGTCAAACACAATACCACGCTTTGGGTGGGTGTATAACCTAATTTTGGATAGGCTTCTCTAGCCACAAAGGCGTAACGACAGTGTCTGCCTCTCCTGCAGACTGTCAGTGGTGCTCGGTGAAGGGCTTTCCATCAACAGCGCTGGACACAGTTCCTTTCTCTTGACCTGTCTTTAAGTGCTGCTGCTCTTGAAGTTTTGGCTGAACCCACGTGTAGATCGCTTAATGTGGCTCTGGTCTAGGTGAGCTTGGCATTCGCAAGGGGACCATTTGTGCTGCTTGGTGCTTCACCTTTGCTCATTATAATTCAGCTAGGCTGGCTCCAGAAATGGGAAGTGTGTGGCCTTGTTTTTTGCGGAGGAGGTAGCTCCAGGGACTAGATCTCCTGTAGATTGTAACTAGGGGATGTGACTCGAGCATCTGTGTAGTCAGACTGGTTTTACTTCATAGGTGTGGGAGATGTTGAGGAATGTACCATTGATACGGTTTCTCTTAATGAGCTGGAAGATGTAATGGCTGTTTGTTCTTCGTGACTAGCTGTGAGGGATCCCAGATCCCCTCCTGCTTGTAATACGGAAGATTCTGATTTGCGGCTCCGATGCAGAGATCCTTCTTGGGGATCCTTTCCCAGTCCCTCGTAGACAGCATTACACCAGCAGACCATACTCCACCTTCCTGCCTGCCACAGGTTCACCACCCCTCTGCTGTTTCACCCTCTGTCATGCCAACACCCTCACAAACACCCCCAGACTCCTGTATTTGCTCTGTTCACCTTCATCCACATATTACTCACTCCTCCACCCTTGCCAGTACCACCATCATAGTAAGTAGCACCCTGGCAGGTCCAAATACACGCATCTCTGAAAACACCTACAGCCGCACTCGGCCACTCTCGCTGTTGCTCACCTGTGTCCCGCTTACAGCTGCGTACGATCACACAAGGATTGGACTGTACCCTTCCCAAATGAACACCCCCAGCAGCCTCCGGAGCATCCGCAGCGCATTGCCTGCAACAACCCGTATCCTCTGGCTGGAAGCTGATGTGCAGAGGTCATCTGCAGGTGGTACTAAAGCACGGTACACGTCCGGCCTGCACGGCTGGTTTCTTAGCTAGGACAGGAAATCTGCCTTGCCAGCTCCCCACCTCTCCGTGTGCTTCTGGTTGGGGACCTGGCATCTCTTCAGGCTATCCTCTTGGACCTGTCCGTGAAAGTGCTGTCAATATGAGTACTTAGGCCTAGTAGAGCGAACAGCAAGTCTGTTTAACAGCACCTTCTCCGTTTCAGCTAGAGGTCGGGACTGTGGCAGTCACTGTGATTTAAAAAACAAACAACAGAAAACAATAAACCCCACTTCTGTTCATCTTCCATTTCTCGGCATTTTCTCCTGAGGGATCTTAGAGCCACGGGAAAAAGGACTGGCACAGGGATGGGTGTGCAGGGGATCAACCCCTCTTTTCTTGTCTCCACAGCACTGCCCTCCTCATGTTCCCCTGAGAGCAAATGGCAGGACAGATAAGGACGTGAAAGTTTCCAAAACCTGGCGCCCATAGCTAGCCCCTCTGAAAACAGGTAGGGTGGAGTCCAGCTTGTGGCATGTGAGAGAGAAGCTGAAGCAAAACAGGATGTTTTTGTGATTTAAAACTTATTTTTCATAATTCCTCTTGAAAGACTTGTTCTGGTTTGGTTTTGAAGTTGCCTGCTGTGTTTATTGGGAAATTTATCAGCCAAAGAGCTCTGTTGCCTGTGTGTGTCTGCATGTGTATGTGTACATGTGCTTGCGTAGGGAGAGGAAACGAAGAGGCTACTATTCGGCCTCAGTCGTTACGCTATCTAGCCTTTGTCTGATTCATTGGAGATGCCGTACCCACTCTTAAAAATCCTAGCCTCTGCAGAGCACTGGCATTTTATCATTGACTTCAGTGGAACAGGACATTTTCTGCCTTAATTGTTTCTTCTCCTTGGCTCATCTGTGACTTTCTGCAGTAGCTTGCAGCAGTTGCTCCTGTGGAATAATAACAGTCTCGTGTAAGGAACTTAATGTGACTGGGTTGATTCCACTGCTTATCTTTTTCCACCTCTCCTGCTGTCAAAGAACTGGGACACGTTCTTTAAGGCTACACAGCTTGACTTGCATTGGTTCATAGCAAGAGCTTTTGACTATAAGAATGCGCATATTTCTTTGTTAGCTTCACTTGGCAAACTATCCCCTGGCCTCCAGGTTATTTGATCTCTGAGCTCTTCATCCTCCACGATTAGCTTCTCTCCTTCCCTTTCTCAGTCCGCTGGCATCTCTTCAGGCTGTGTTTTCAGGCCCCTTCTTCGCACCTTCTTCCTCACGTGGGCTCAGCTCACATAACACTGCTCCCGCCTGCCTTTTCATTCTTGACCTTTGCCCAGCTGCTCAGCGATGTCTCTCTCTTGGCCTCTGTCACTGTTCAACCCTTAAGTCTTCCTGCAACTCCAAAAACTGGTGAAAAAGTGCAATTGTTCAAGCCAAAGTCTACTTTTCTTTGCGTAGCTCATGTAACTTTAGACTTGCAGCTCCACTGAAATTCAGGATGTCTGGATCATCATTCGAGGCTGGGATGCCTATTTTTCATTTCCGTCAACTGCAAATTTCTCTGGGATTAACTCCCACAATTCAGCACTAACCTATCACGAGTTTTGAGGAGGAGTTCGACAGTGAATGTTTCCAGTAAGCGTGTTACCCGTCCTGATGCTGACAGGCAGATGAGCAAGCAACAGAAAGCGGAAAATGCCTTTCATGGTGTGTGTGCTAGCAGAGGTGCTGTTGATTAACCCATTTTTCAGCCAGCCAGCTCTGAGAATGCCATTTAACAACCCCAAGTCTGTAACAATGCTAACAGGATGCTTCTAAGGCATAAAGGGATTAATCTTTAGCTCTAATGAAATCCAGATGCACAGAGCTGCCTCTTTTCAAGGTCTTCTCCATGGCCAAGCTGCAAATAAAGTGATTTAATCATTGTAAATAGATGAGAAGCAGCAGACTTGCAGCATGCACTAGGTACTTAAGCTCACAGGCACCAAGGGCTGCTGGCAGCTTCCTCGTGGAGAGGATGGGGTCGCCCACTGACCCTCTGCTTGCAACAAGATCATCTGTAAGGTGGGAACTTGGGACCTTTCTTGGGGAGCGCAATTCATGCACGTGTTTGCATGAGGGCTGGGGGAAGCTGGCTCAGAAACAAGCCTGCGTCTATCCCTAAGGGAAAGCCAAGGCAGGTATAAAGGTGGCAAGCGTCTGGTCAGTCTCTATCAGGGGTGTGCTAGTGGACCACTAGCAACTTGGCAGCTTGCACTGGATGCGTGTCCAGGGAGAGGTGAGGATCCATACCACAGCGTTCAAGTGGAGATGCGCTGCTGGCCTAGTGGACCTGAAGCATTACTGCCTCATAAACTATTTCTAGTTTACACTTTCTCTTTCTTGTGCAATGTATATCTTCCTACATGGCACACCCAGCATGGGTACTGTGCATTTCATGCGCTGGGAGTTAATCTGGGCCCTAGCAGGGGCTGGACCAGCATACTCAAGCTCAGGTGCCCTGCTTTGGAAAGGCTGAAGTACTTCTGTAGCTTGGCAGACCCCAGCTATCTCTGAGTTTTTAGTTTTTAATATGGCAGGAGGAGGAGTTTTGAACCAAGACAAGGGAAGAAAAGGGCGTTATTTTAAAGACATGAAGGAATGTGTTACATTCTTCTATTCCTCAGGTTTGGCTGCTCTGCAAGTTTTTCATTTTGCCAAAGCTCAATTCAGATGAACTATTTATTTGCATTTTTAAGGAAAGAGCACGGTTCTTAATTTACTTTGGCCTCAGTGATGAATTTTTATACTGTGAAATCCAGCAAGTTCCCTTCCAATGTTATATATACATCTAACTTTACAACAGAAACTTCTGCCCCAAAGTACCAGCCTGAACTAAATGGTTTAAAAGGGCTTATGGAAGTGTCCCCCCACTGATTTCCCACAAATCTTATCGTTAGTCACCCCATAATTATTTGATGCTATGCTCATAATCAGAGCATGCCACAGCTTGATGCTAGAGACCATATATGTATGTAGAGCTGTGCGGAGGTTTTCTTTAGAGCTATAGAGGCAACAATTCCTCATGAGAGGTTCCTGGGGTAGCTTTCATCTTTGGTTCAAAAGGAAGGAAAGGGATGAGGAAAGAGTCCTGCTATAAAGTTCTATCAAAACATATAGGGGGGAATCTGTTGCAGTGGGTTTTCACCATGGGAATAAGCATTGCAGGAAAATCCCAACAGGTAGCAGCTCTTTGGTCTAATCCCCTGTCAGCAAATATTTCACATTTACTCAGCCCTGGGCATCAGAATTGCAACCAAACCGTCAGGACTTCCAAGAAAAGGGGAAGAAATTTTACAAAGCGAGGTTTCACTTTTCCCACTGCTTTAGGCCTCCTATGCTAGTAGTAGAAGAGGGAAGCTCTTCCTCTAGCGGCTGCTAGTTCCTCACCAGGCCAGAAGCACGAAGTACAGAAGTATTTCTAAATCAGCATCAATATTTATCGATCTCTTCAGTTTCCAACAATTAGCAATTTGCTGCGCTGTGCTGGCTACAGGGGAGAGGCTTGCATTTGTGTTACTCAAAGCTTTTCAAACTGATATCGATGCAAAAAAGACTTTGTCCGAGTGTATCCTTCAGAAGTTCAGAGCCTGATCCTGTTGAAGGTGATGGCTAGTGATCATCCTCACTGGCAGTAAGCCTTTTTCTTGCAGTGCTTTTTTTGGTGTTGTCCCAGAATACAGAGACACGCCCCCTCCTACTGAGCCTTCAGATTTGCAGAGAAAAGACCGCCCATGGATGTTTTCAGCAGCAGTTGCCCATAATTTTCACAGATGCTGTCCACCGACACTGTATCAGTGGGCTGAGACTTGGAAACAGCAGAAATTTTTTTATTCTTGTATTCATCGGTTTTCACCTCTCTGCCCGGTACTGGATGGGGCGGTGAGGAAGCACAGCGCTCCAGCTGGGCACCCCAGTGCTTACAGAGGCACAGCTGATGAACGAGCGCTGTGGCCGCCTCTTCCTGCCTAAAGCTTTTGGGGCCCTTTTTAGGTACCTGTCCTGCAGTTTGAGTGACAGCTGAGAGTTTCACTTTGTTGTAGGACCCTGGGCAGTGCTGCATCACAGGACCAAACCCTTGTGCGCATCCCCGGGCATGGGTACTCCCGGTGGAGTGCCGTGTGGGCAAGGCTGTGTTCAGTAGCCAGAAACACAGACCCAAGCCTTGACAAATGCCAAGTGTCCTGATTTGCGGTCCAGCCCGGTGTCATTTAAGAACGTGGACCGTTACATCAGCTGTTCAGAAAGACCGCCTTCGGTCGGGAAGACCTCTGGTGCTCCATGAGACAGCAGTCCCCTCTGTGCTTCGCGGCACATCCTCTCACATTGTCATCTGCTATCGGTGTTGTTCCAGACTCCCAAGGAAGGCAGGCCTCTGCAGGCACAAGTTATCCATGGGAGCAGGGAAAAAAAAAGTGGCATAGAACTATTAGTGTGAGTCAAACTAATCCCCAGCCACCTCCGCGTGGAAAACCCACTCGGCCTTTGGCAGCCGAGAATTGTTTCTCCCAGTCCCCCTTATATGGGACATTTTAAAATAAACCAGCAGGGCTCCATTTCTTGGAAGGAAAAGGAAACATTTCAAACTGTGTCCTTGCAAACTGATTTACTGCCATCAGGCTCTGCATATTTTAAGAAACGTTTGAGTTTGGTTGGAGCCACGTTTAGCAGTAAGGGAGAGGGAAGCTATTAGTGAAACAACATGGGAAGACAAACTTGTGTAAAAGGGCTCAGATAAATATTTACACCCAAGTTTCTTAGCTCTGAGTTCACATTAAACCCTGCCCTGTCTCTCTGAAGGGACCTGCATCCACAAATAAAATACTGTTGTGTGGCCAACATTATTTTACACTTCCTCCTCTGATTAATTAGGCTAATTATGGATCTTAAGGAATTCAAAGGGTTAAAGCGGTGGCAGGAGAGTTAAAGATTCTCCCTAGCATTTGCAAGGAAATGTTAATGCTTTACCATACGACTGTGCTGGCAAAAATCTCTCCAAAGAGATCGTAAAACAGCTGCACTTTTTTCCCCCTCTCTTCTGGGCACTGAATTTTCACCCTATGCAAAGGGAAGTAATGCAAACTATTAAAATATAAATGGACAGACACATGTGTCCTTACTTAATGTGACACAATATGGAAAAAGGAGGCTGGATGGATCGGAGCAGCGTTGCATTAGGCAGAAAACAGAACGGACTGCCAGAGTCTCAGGGTGGCAGAAGGCATGGGGCAGCTAGCGTAGTTTTAATGGGGCTGTGTGAGCAGTTAATACTGCTCCTTATTAGGTGGGGTGAGTCATCCGTATTGTGGAAAAGCTTCTTGGAGCCCCAGTGGTAGCAAAAGGACCTGTTTTTTTGGACAGGTAGATGACAGCAAGTGTTTAGGTATCAGGAATTACTGATAATGTTCCATGAGATTTGATCTGCTCTGATTCTGTCTGCTCACGGATGTTGTCAGTCTGTGCTTTTGGATAAGCTCCTGGGCCAAGAACTGTGTCTGTCTTGTTTTCACAATGAGAATGTCTCAGTAATGACTCCAGGGGCAGATACCTTATGATTTGAGGAGAAAGGACACCTTGCTTAGACCTCTCCCAGAATGAAGACATAGCTTCCAAGCCTAGCTCTGCCACTACTTTTCTGCATCGCTGTGGGCCTGTTACTTAAGTCTTCATTCTGAGCCCTGGTTTCTCCGTTTTCCAAGCAGTCACTTTGAAGCTGGAGTAGAGATGTATGGGACAAGAGTAAGGAAGGGCTTGGTTGAATAACGACTGTAATCTGCTTTAGAGCCTATCAGCTGGAAAATGGTTGTGGTGAAGCACAGTAGTTATATATAGGGAAAAGCAGAAAGTCACTTTGCTAAGGCCACCTCTGTCTCGGAAACAGGCTGTGTCAATCCTCTGGCAGCACTGGCAGCTAGTCCCGACAGAGCCTCTCAGTTGGCCACCTGCTCGTGGGCACATACAGCAGTGGGCTTTCCTCTAGACACATGGGGCTTGCTTCTCTTCCCTTATTCATTTGCCCTGAAATGTCTCTAGAGCAGCCACAAAGGCCTCGTGTCCCTCAGGGATGCTCGCATGGCGGCTGTTCGGGAGCTGGGAATGGGGTGGTGTCGCAGCACAATGTGCGGAGCTGCTCCTACAGCTACCAAAAACGTTACTGTCCCTAGGATGAGAAACCTGGCAGCACAGCTGGCGGCTTAGCACCGTGTGCTAGACACCATAGCCTGCTTCATCTTCTCCTGGCTATTCTGCATAGCAGGAAAAGCTCATCTGGTGTCTTGAAGTGGAATATCTGACAGAGGTGTGAAGTTTGCCTACAGAGCCTGACTCTGCTCAGAGACAGAGAGCATGGAGCAGCTGCGCCTGTGGATAACACTCCTAGAGATGCGGCAGGCGAGGCACCAAAATGGGGACCACTTTTTGGTCTGGCTTCCTCTCAAAATGAGGTACTCGCTGTCACTGTAAGTACTGGGAGGTGATTGTACCCTGCCGCCACCAGGAACATCTGAGCTTCTTGGTGGATTGCACCCAGATGTGGCAGGGAGGGAGGTATCGGAGGCCTGAGCAGAATCACTGTGAGTGGCTGGCAGCAGCACAGATGCCCGCCATACGCTTGTGGAGCTTCACCGGCCAGGAGGAACCGGTGTGCAAGTGGTGGCTTGTGCCTCATGGGCTTGGGGTGATGGGGGAGAGGATCAGCCAGGCCTCGGCAGCGAGCAGTGTTTGCCTTGCTGCTCAGTCCCAGATCTGTGCTGCAAGGGGTAGCTTCAAAAGCTGGATCCAGCCCAAGCTGGGGGGAAGGCTCGGGTCTGCTGCCTTGCAGACCAAGCCAGAGACTCCAGCTGGCCAGGTAATGACCCATTTAACACAGTTCCACCTCAAACAGTTAACTATTGGTGAAGTCGTTACAGGAAATAGTCTGAATGGCACAGGAAAAGCAACACGTTCAGCCCTCCACCCTGAGATTTCATGTGCCTTCTGACAAAGCTGGCCCCAACAGTGCTTATACTCATGGTCTTCTTATGCACTCTGACTCGGGGGGAACTAAGCGCAGGACAGACATGGGAGACCCCTCAGGAAACATGCTCCCCCTTCCTCTAATCAGTCCTTTCAAGAAGGTTTTCATCTCCCGAGTGTCTCATTCTGTCTACATCTATAGATTCACTCCCTCGGTTACATGCCTTACAGCACATGCCACAGGCACTACTAGTGCGTCTGCTCACATCATTCCTGTCTTCTAAAGTCAATAGGCACTGCACTTCTAGAGATTAAATTTTTAGGCATAGCATGATTTCTGTGTGTCTTCTAAAGACATCTAATGCCTGAACAGCTCTGTTACTTAGCAAACCTTTCAAACTAGCGGTCCACCAGGTTAATTATTCCTATTACTCTAGCAGCAGAGACACAAGGCTCTTAGACTAAAATAATTCATTGTGTACGTATTTCATGCTACAGTCCTAGTTAGATTCGTTATGTTGCTATAGAAGCCGTATATAAAACTTCTTCCCCTGAGAGATGAGTGACCTTGGCCTGGCTCTTTCCCTACATTACATGAGCGTAAAGCTACTGACTGTAGTGGCGCGACATGTGGTTTACCCCAGCTGAGCATCTGGTTGTCTTTGGTGGTCTCTGCTCCGTCCTGGAGGTACTCAGCAAGGTTTGTGACAGCCCCCTGTCCTCCCAGCTCCCCTCCCCTCCGTGCATGCCCCAGGACCTTCCTCACTGCAAGCATCAGAGTGAGGGGTGTTTGCAGCCCACCTGGTTCCCCCCCGGGACTGTTTGCAGTTACCTTGGTGCTGGGTGGCAGGGCAGGGCTCAGGCTGGGGGTCCCGCGGGAAGCAGCCGCTCCTCTCAGGAGCTGGTTCATAGAGAGCATGTTTTTTGGACGGCCTGCTCCATTTTGGAGCCTTTTCCCTTCTCCCCATCAGGTCATGCTGGCTTGCTTGCCTGCCTGCCTGGCCGCGAGCTGGAAGGAAGCTGGTTAACAATGCCTACTCATGATTGCCATCACGACAGCACATCTCTGCTATTTATAGCATCTTCCCCTGGCTGGGAACCGGGCAAAGATGGGGAAACCAATGCGGGAACCAAGTCACAGCCCAGGCTTTTGTCTTGGTCCTAGAACTCCAAACACTCACCTTTTAAGGGACACTTGGAGGAGAACTGGAGAGGTTTTGCTCTTATTCTGAGTGGCAAGCTGGGCAGGGAATCAAGGCTGAGAAGAAAACAAGTCGTCTTCCAAAGAGCTGGTGGCATGATGTAGAAAGGAGCGTAGCTTTTCAAGCCAGTATCACCCAAGATCAGGCTGGCAGACAGTGGCACAGCACATCTGGATGAGATGCAGGGCAGGCACGCACGGCTGAGGCTGTCTCCCAGTAAGGTGATACTGAGTGCCCTGCAGTGGATTTCCATACTCAGGGGTGAGGGGGAATGACTGCAAGACAGCAGCTTTTGGAGCCTCTGCTAAAACTGCTCCTGGTCATGGGTTCACGTTCGAGTTTGTACAGTTTCTCGAGTGGCAGATGAAGTCTGTGAACAGGGGGAGAAGGAGACAGCAGCCATGCAAGTGCACTTTTCCCTAATCTCATTTTAAGTGCAAATAAAATGGCAAGCCCCGTTGTTTTCAGTTCGTGTAACCTAATGCCTGATTTCCTTTTATGCAGTGAACAATTTCCCCCTCTCTTTCTTTGCCTCTCTCTATTTGGGTTTTCTAACTAGAAACGTAACTGCAGTATTATACAGGCACTTTGTAAGAGCATCTTGTGCTCACATAAACAAGAGATGAAACAGAGCTGGAGGCAGAAGCGTCTTACATTAGCTCATTAAGATACTTCTGTAGGAATGCTGCTGCTAACATAAACTCATTATTGGATAGAAGAGCAGCAGCAGTTGTTTTCACATGGATGGATGCAAGCCCAAGCCATCAGTTGTTTCTGTGCTCTTAATTGGATTCTTAAGTATTTTTTTGAATGTTGCCTGAGAGCTAAATAACCATGTGCTATGTTTATACAGTAACTTTTGCTCTATTCCAGTAGACCACTGAAAAATGTGCCTTTGCTGGGTTCAGTTGATTAATAGCAGTGATCGGCTATCTGCTCTGACACAACATACCAATACTGTGATGAGAGTATTTGTAGGAAGAGAGTGTTTCACAAGATCCATCCAAGAATGAGAATCATATTGGTGTTATTGGCTCTGAACGACCTGTGATGCTCCAGATAATCAAAGATGTTGTGGCCCATGTTTTACACTCTGACTGTCCTTTTAGCAACATAAGCCTCCCTAACTGATCTGAATGTCAGCATGAAATTGACTCGGAATCCAAGGGTTTTTTGTGTTGTGGGGTTTTTTTTGTTGTTTTTTTTTTTAAAGAGTATATGATACCCTTTTATCAGTTGCACAGCTAGAAAGTGGACTGTTTGTCTAACTTGGGGAGAATGAGACTGGCAGCCAAATGTTCTGCATAAAAGAGTAACAGAACGTGGCAGCTAAGAGCACTGGGAGAAGCGAATTGCCCTTGGACATGTGAGCTGGGTGCCTGCAGCCGTATTAGTGACATGTTGATAGGGTCGCCCCACTCAGTAGCATGCAAAGAACTCATGGTGGAACATCAGTATGCTGTGAATAGGGGTAGACCTAAATTAACCCTCTCCCTATATTTGATCTTACTGTTTTTAACCCCTGCTGGGTACAGGGAAGCCAGTCCAGTGTCAAGTCTGAAGTGTGAAGTTGACCTCATTTCCATATGATGGTTTGTAATAATATGCAGCTTCAAACCTCTTTCAATCCTGCTTGTGAAAGCAACAGAGTTGGTGCAGGGGCTCATTAAACAACCACATAGGAGGGAATGGAAGGGGAAACGCTCAAGCTAAATTCAGAGCTCATCGGTGCAGATGGACTTTTCCTTCACAACACATTAGACACTGATGGGTCAATGTCCCAGATCTAGAGTCACGTCTTAATTTTTAGACTGTGTCCATCTCTATCTAGCAAGGAACAACGTTAATAAAATCAGTGCACAATTCTCTCCTCATCAAAAGAGAGGGGAGGGGATGGCTATCATCCCTGCCTGAGCAGAGAGCATATGGGTAGAGGCAGGCTAACTGACTGATCTTCTTTGCTACGCATTCAGTCCTCCTGAGGGATGTTTCCACTATGGACTGCAGGGCAGTGTGGACATACCAGGCTAGTTTTAAATGTGCTAGCTAGCCCCATTTCTTGGGAGAGGGTCTGCAGACCTTCTGCCCGCTATTTCTATGCTGCTACTTGTTTTCAGACTGGCTTTTCAATCTCTTTCAGTGATGACATACCTAACGGCCAAAGCAGAGCTACCCAGAAGCCTTCTTGTAGTGTAATTTTCCCCTGAAAAATGCAGATTAATCGAAAACAACCATTTTATCAAAACACACTGCTTTGGAAGAGCCTTCCAGTAAAATGAAAGGAGGGCTCTGAAGGAACTCTTCCTCCCACACAGGATCTTAGAGGTTCCTGCCAGGCGAGTTTCTGCTGGAAGATGCCCTTGCTTCATGCCAGCTTACCCACCCAGCCCCATGGTCTGCAGCTCTGCAGCAGCCCTATCATATGAATTAACCCAGAAATTCCAAGTCCTGTAGATCTGTCATATCTTACTGTGCAGGTGGTCCTGCATCCAGGCAGCCCTGGCCTTGCAGGTGGCCGAGCCAACCAGCTCCTTGGCTGCGTCTACCTCCCACATTTGGTCTGGAAGCATGAGGGTCTCTGGTCCATGCCCATCATAACCTACAGTCTTTCGTAGCATCAACAGCTCGTGCGTGACAGAGACGTGTTTCCCTGCTGCTTTGCACTGACTGACGGAGATGAGTCTGACCAGGCCACTTCCCGCTGCTGCTAGCAGAGTCTTGTCACTTGCAGTGGATGCTAGGGTCAAAGAAAGCATGTGCTGTTTTTGAAGACACAGCGTATCAATGTTTCTGAAACAAATATTTCAATTTATGTTTTGCAGAAAAATTGCACTAGTAAAAAAAAAAAAATGTTTTCATTTCTGAATGTGAATTAAACCAGGCAGCAGCATTCCAATGCTACAGACATTGCACGCTTTGACCAGCTATTGACAGAAGGAAAATCCACCCTGTACTAAGCAGGTGTCGTTATTTTTCAGCTCCATCCCACCTTAACTATCTGAAGAATAACATTCAAGCGCAGGGGTCAATGGGGGAAAAAGAACCCCGCTCCTGCTGGCCAGCTGAGCCGATAGTGTAGGCCATACATGGGTTTGGAATGAGGGGCATTAGACTCACAACCTCCCCAGTGCCAAGAAATACACAGCTAAAATTGGCAGCTCTGAGATGAGTAATGCACAAACACAGTCCAGAGTGTTGCAAGTGTTCAAGCACTTTCAGAGTATGTTGGGTAAATGAGTGTTTCCATAGCATCAAAACAGCACAGAGATTACGCCGTGTCCCTTTGGCGGTTCTCTGATTCCAGTGCCTGGTTAAGGTGAAGAGAGCTGGCTTCCAGCGAAAGCACTCCCTGGCTCTAACGTGGAGGGGCACAGTGAAGTCCCCCCTTCATCCGAAAGTGACGCTCTTGGGGAAAGGCTGCATGATGCTGCTGGCACCCAGGCGAGCCCTGGGCTGTGGACCACCAGCCGTACCCTCCAAGCACTGCCAGCTCTGCTCGAGCACAGCCGTTGGGCAGGAGGGCGAGGGGGCTGTGGCCACTCCAGAGAGCTCCTGTGTGAGACAGACACCTTCTGGTGTTTCTTCTGGGTAGTGAGGTGGGAGGGGTTTTTTGCAAGACGACCACAAAACTGTAGATCTTGGAAACATGCAGGATTCAGACCACTTTCTACTTGGCACTGGAAGAATACTCAAGGTGTTAGGAGACTCTGTTCTTGTCCAGCAGCCTCTTAAGGAAACATCATTTACCTGGACTAGCCCATACAAACTAAAATTATTTAAAATGGGGTACGCAACTAGGTTCTCCCAAGCAGGGAAGGAGGACACGAGCAACTGTTTTACCTTGCGTGGCTACTGAAACCAAAGGCAAAACAATTTATTATTCCTCTCTTAAATATGCAAATCAAGTAATGTTAACCATGAAATTATGCCAATTAGTTGTGTCCTGTTCCCTCAGTAAGATGCCACTCATGTGATCTTGTGGCCATCATCTCAATGATGTCCTGCCAAGGATATGTGATTGGCTAGCATTGAAGAGACTGTGGCTGAGGGCTTGGAAGGCAATTTTCTGGTTTCCCTAGAGTCTGTTTGGAATTAGACAACTAGACCTCTGGGCAGCTGATGATCTCAGCATTTTATTTGGAGATCGCAAGTATGGGGAATACCTTGTGTCCTGTAGCCCCAGCATTTCACTGGAGACCCAAACTCTGTCTTTGTGAGACTTCCATGGGTAGTCCAGTGCCTGCTGGAAGTGGTGCTAGTGAAGAGGTCCTCAGGCTCCTCTGGAGAAGTGCAGGGAGTGGGCAAAGATGGGGCTTCTTGGAAGGCACTGCTGCCACCATTCAGCTACAACCGAAACAATTCCTAATGGTCAGGAGGAGAACACCCCCAGTCCTTGACTCTCTCATATCTCCCCTGACATTTATTCTGAGTAAAATGTCCTCCTATGCTACACTCATGTCATGTATGTCATTGGTACTCCTTACCACGGTGTACCACAGAGGAGGCTACTTTATGGATGGCCAAAATGATTGCTTTACCGACAGTAAGGTTATTATGTGCCGTAGGATTCTTCAGCACAGAAGATACCATCACATGCAAGGTTTCATTATAATGCCATTCGAGATGTTACTGCAATCCCCCGGCACACAGATGCATCCGATCTCCCTGCGTGCCTGCTGTATCTATCTATTCAAGTGACCTCTGCAGCTGGCAGCCTGCCGGGGTTTTCTGCCAGGCAACCACACCCGTCCTTTCTTCCTACCCTAAGTTATCGCATGACTGATGCTTTACTGTACTATGTTTTGTAGGAACATTTTATCCTATTAAGGCACCTCTGAAAGCCAGATGTTCCGTTTTAGTAGGGACTCTCTTTTTTTAAAAAAAAAA
>VZTL01017773.1:0-16283 GCA_013400535.1 Scopus umbretta
CCTCCTGCTTTCTAAAATTCCGTTGTAGTCAGAGAAATCACAGTGGCCAAATACAGGGGATTTTAATCTATTAGCTTTATTTAACCATGCCTTCTGGGAGGAAAAATGCTGTGCTTTTGAAAGATGAACACACTCAGCAGGAGGCTCACATGAGGGATTCCCACCTCTCCCCCTCTTACAGTGAGACCAGTGCCACAGCCCTTTTCCCCTCTGTAAGCCCACGGGCCTGGTGTAATCAGGAGGCTCTGAGGTTGGGACCATAAAGTAGCAGAGAGCTCGCAATGCAGGGCATGCAACTCCTAGCAGGGGTTAATCTGGTCTAGTTTAGGAGTTTTAAAGTGAGATATATGAGTCTGAGCCACCCATCCCAAAACTCCTGTAAATTCAATGAAGGGAATCAAATGAGGGCAATTCCACCATAAATTCAACAAGCTGCTCTCTGGAAGTGCCTTTTTCTCTCCAATAATTTTAAGTAGAGGCCTAGGATGATTGGCTGTGGTTTAGACACCTGAATGTCAGAGGCCCAAAATTAAGGTAAGTGAATCCAACCCCCCAAAAAAAGACTGCTCAGACATTGAAGAGTCCATCACAAGGACTCCCTCCCACAGATCCTTGAGTCTTCTGTTCCTTTGCATTTAGCATTAAAAATACGAGGAAACCAGAAAACAAAACTAGGCAGCAAATGGGACATTAACAGCTGTAAACATATTTACACAAACTGAGAGTCATCGAAACATTTAGATTAGAAAAGACCTTTCAGATCGTTGAGTCCAATAGTAAACCTAACACTGCCAAGTCCACCACCAAACCATGTCCCTAAGTGCCATGTCTACATGTCTTTTAAATATCTCCAAGGATAGCGACTCCACCGCTTCCCTGGGCAGCTGGTTCCGATGCTTGACAACCCTTTCAGTGAACCCTTAGTGTCTTTGCTGATCTGTTGGGTTCTGTTGGCTCGGGAAGTAAACTCAGACCAACATGCCAGAGGGTTTCCATCACATCCAGAGGGAATAGCTGCCCTTCTTGTACAGAGCTAGCTTCTCACTGAAGGCACATCAGAACATGTTCACAAAGAAGAGGAGAGAAGGACAAGGTGCTGTTATGCCTTTGCTACACTTGATTTCCCCTATGCTGAGTTATTGTTGCCAGGTGGATGTTGAGTTACGTTATCCAGCAGATTGACTATACCTATGTTATTCCCAAAAGAAAATAACCAAACCCAGTTTATTTTATAAACTCTGTAAGCTCTAACATCATATATCTATTAAACCACTCCAGGTATAGCAGCTTTTGGTTTTGACAAGATGCTGAATTATTATTTGTTTGTTCATATTTTTTTGTGCCACTGACAGAAATATATAAATATTATCGTCTCAAAATTCACTGAGTTTCTTGATGACACATATATGTCCACTTACCTAACTAAGGCTAAATGTGGAAATAACAGGCCCTTTGGCCAAGTGTTTTCTTCTTTGGTAGTTTATTATGAAGGACTGTGCTGTTTTATTTTTCTTTCCCAGCATTTCTCCTAATCACAACACCTGTAAGTAAAAGCATCCTTGTTTCTCCTAATTCTTGATCCTCCTCATAGTTCTCATCAGCGTGAATCATACACTCAGCAAAGCAGAGTTGATTTTTTTCCTGTGTACTTAATTGCTTGCTTTCAGCAAGCCATGAAGAATTAGTCCACAGGAGCACTGTAGAATCAAGGGAGCTCTGTCACTGGGGACTATGCAGAACCATCATACGCACCAGGAGGACTGAAAAAGGGATCATATTTATGGGTGAATTATAGACACATTTAAAATTGGTGATCATAGAAAGTATCCAGCTGACATTATTTTTAAATAAGAAGCAACTAATTTGTGAACTTTTTGTGATATATGTTGAAAAGTCTTGGTCTAGGGCTGGATGGGAAGCACTAAGGAAAGCTGGTGACTTTATATTTCTAATGTGAAGGTCAGACTGCTTTACAGCAGGGTTGTAGCTCCATCATGTAAAGGACCCGAGAAGGGTAAGAACATGGGTGTAGTGGTCAATTTAAAAATTAATGTGATGCAATCGACACCGGCAAGAAAGAGGAAACTGATTTATAAGGCTGGATCGTACAACAGACAGGGCGCATTTAAGAGTAATGTGTCAGGCATAGATAAAATTGTACAAAAAATTCTTCTTCTTTAAGGCAACAAATATAATTCTGATCATGTCTGTTCAAAAAGATTGCATTCAGACTGCAATAAATGCAATAGAGGCTATAAGACTGATCACGGAAATTAAGAGCCTATTACATATGAGGAAACTACAATACCTGTTCTTGGTTAGTCTAGAAGTACCTGAGAGATGTAAATATTAGGAAGGCAGAAACCTATGTACACTGAAAGATGTTGGTGATACAAATGTACAAAGAAATACATGGAACATAACAAATTTAAGGTTGGCAGTAAGAGGAAGATTCACATACATGAGAAGAGCAATGCTTTGGAAAGATTCCCTAATAGTAACAGAGGGGGCAAGAGTCCTTCATAGTCTTAAATGAAACTTGATAAATGCAGAGAGGATTTGAAAGAGTAAGTTGCTTGATGTAGTTCAAAATTGCATATAACACCCCCAGATACCCTTTTCCAGGCTCTTGTGGGTTTTGAGTCTGATAACCTGATCAGCATAAGGCCTGGAGGCTTATCCAGTAAGCTCCTTGGGATGCTCAGTAAAGGTACAAGTAAAGCACCTCTCATCTTCTCTGTAAAATTACAAGACCAAACTAATTTCACCGCTTGGTTTAAAAGGGCCTCTGACTGACTGGAAGTAAGTTTGGGTGAGTGTGAAGATGCACCGTAGGATCCCTGACCACCCTCTATTGGTAATGTGAGCTGGAACCTGTTCCGGCAGAAGACAACACTTAGTGCCACCACCTCAAGCAAATTCCATTTTGAGGCTGGCTTAGATTTTTCCCATACTGTCAATCAAAACAAAAATTTGCTATTCCTCTGTGTGCATGCTTCACCCCTCATCCTAAAACTAAACAAACCCCAGACCAATCTCTGGAATGAGAATTGCCAGACCCTGACAACATTGCAGATATAATGGGCAGGTCGCCAATCAGAAAAGATTCACAGATGGAAAACGAAGCTGCAGTTTTCAGTGTCTTATACTGCCAGACTAATGTGAAACAGAGATCAACATCCAAATCAAACTCCAGCATGGAGAAAGAAGTTTCCTGAAGATTTAATCAGAGATGCTTGGTCTGGAGTGATTTGCAAATCTGAGTAAGGATTTCAGGAGTTGGCTCCTGGGCTGAGGTTTTCCTGGTGTTAGGGGAAACTCCAGGTGGAGTAAAATGATAATACTCTGCTTTAACCATGTCCTGCTAATAGAAGGTTTTCCAGATAGTCTTTTGTTAGCAGAACAAGACAACTCCAACAGACTCAGGTGTCCCATTGTCAGGGTGTAACGAGGGCCAGCTGCTCCCTACAGGAAGGGGAAACCAAGCGTGATAGTAGGGGCAGCAGAGGAAGTGGTCTTACCAGCAGGAATCTCCAGGAAAGTCCATATGACAAGCCAGGTCCATGGTTAGAGTTAATGGGATCCTTCTTTTTTTATTAATGTACTGTCTTTTGGTTGCTGTTATATTTAATCAGTTGTATCTAATAATGACTTATCTTGCACTTTGAAGTGATTTCATGAAAGTGAGCTGAAGGTTCTCCTGATAGGATCACAGAATTAAAATGGAAATCCTTGGACCTCTGTTAACGCAACACAACATCATCCACCTTTTCCCCATTTACCTTGGTTTCCCTCATTACTCTACGAGGAGGTTCTTCAAGAAACACAGTCTTGTTATTAGGAAGTTTTTTCTTAACTTACAGCCTACATTAACTTATGACCACTTTAGACCAATTTATTATTATCCTTTCCTCTTCAGTGTTCTAATTTACTCATGAACAAAGGCTGCCTCTCAGCGGCACTGGTAGATTGCACAAGACAAAAATTCCTGTATCATTCCAGATGCTCGCCTTTCCATTTCCAGGGAGTCCTAACTGTCTTTTCTGTACTCCACTGCTAGCATGAATTCACCTTTCCTTGCAGGAAGCCCTTAGGCTCACAACACATCCCAGAAAGAAGGTTTTTCCCATACTTAATGTGCAAGAAATTGAGGGCTTGCATTTCTAGCCTCAAATTGGGAACTTGCGTGCTGTATGTCCAGTCTTTCCTAAATGTATTCAGGATGTGTAGTGTATCTATATGGAAAGGAGAACCAAAAGTTGCCTTGTCCCACAGAGAAAAAGTTTCCCAGCAATAAGGGAAAGTGGAATAATGATCCCACTGTTCAGACCCACCTTAGAAATATAGTGAATAGAGCTGACAGGCACAATTTGGCGGTCTAGAAATATATTTGTCATCAAGGTATTAAAAATGGGAAAGGCTTGAGTTACAAGCACCAGCAGAAAATCCATTTCCTATCGTGTGATGGTGGCAGGCCGTCTGAGGGCTGGATGTGTTTTACCTTTGTAAGGAGTACACCAGTCCCATCTGGGTCTGCCCTGGAGCTATCACTGTGTCCCAAACACTCCCTGACATGCTCTTTGAACCCACAGAGCAAGGTTTATACTGTGGATCAGGTTTGCTTAACATTAGCTTCCTTCCCCACCAAAAAATCTGACGTCTTCTCCTCTAAGCCAGGAAATGAGAGGTTGGAGGACAATAACCCGGTTGGGCATGGGAGAGGGAGCCATATCCTGACAACCAGGGGCACCGGTGGGATGCTGCTGTCAGAGCCCTGACAGTCGGAGATCATGTTGCTTCTCTTGAAGCTTACAGGAGGCAGGTGCTGGGCATCTCGAAGAAGACAACTTACTTGTCAGTGGTTTTGATACAGCTGCAAAAGAAGGCTTTACAGGATGTTCATGACCTCATCCCTTATCCTGAAACTTGTCATCTCTTTATAGTCTCTGTGAATGTTGAAGGGAAAACTGGGAAGGACTGAATTGTTCTTCCTCAGATCATAGTGAAAGTGCTGACTGATTAGTTTGTTCTGTCTTGGGATATTTCCTGGAAGAAGTAATTTTATGTTTTATAACTTCATGGCTGCAGTCCATCTCTATTCAGCAAGCTTTCGAGTAGTTCTGGAATGATACAGCCCATCCATATTGGCTGGGATTCACCAAGAATCGTATCACTGCCAGACTAAAAAGCAACCAGAGAGGACCTGGCTAAAGTGTGGTCACCTTTAATCAAGTTAGTTGACTGTTATAAGAATTGGAAATTAATTAGTGCTTATTGATTTTGTGGGTGGTTTTTCGGGTAAGTGGAAGATAGTTTGCATATCCAGGAATCCTATATGGACTGGAAACAAGGGAATACTTAAAAGCTGTAATAAAAATACTCCTATCTTTACCTCCTAGACAGAGAAAGCATCCAAGAAGCACGCCCTCCTTCACAGACCTCTTCCAGACACAGACCCTTTGAGAATATTTTGCTCTCATGAGATACCAAGGGGATCTTTCTGCTGTTGAAGAGTCAGAAACATTAGAATGAGTTTCCTGGAAAGGATGTGGGGTTTCCATCAGTGGATGTCTTTATGAGAAAGTGAGATATACATCTGTCGATATTAATATAGGCATATTTGAACCGGGCTTACAGAGGTCTCCTCTGAACATAAAGTGATTCAGTCACCCAGTGCAGAATTCATGTGAGTCTTTGTGCACCCGTTTCTACAGAGAAAGTCTTCCTGATCACTTAATGGCCAAAACATCATGTCCTGTCATGACATTGTCATCTCATTTTGGCTGGAAAACACCTAGAGAACATGGAAAGGCCAAGCAGTGAGAGGATCTATGCCCCAGCTAGGCCTCTATTCACCTGAACTATGTAACAGCAGTTCCAGAGGGCACCCTTAGGATGGAATCACCATTTTCTGGGTGATGTTGCAAACCCTGGTCCTGGTCCTTGCAGACATAAAATTCCCAAAGACATCTTCATTTGTGACCAGCACAGTATTCACTGCATTGCAGTACAGGTGAGCATTTTTTGAGCTATTCTTTCACAAAAGGGTTGTCTACTTTGTATGTCATGAAACATGTTCAAGCATCCCTTTCAGCAACTGCCAGCATCTCTTTTTCCTGTCAGAGTGAAATCATGGTGCCGCATCTCATTTCTCACCTTCAACTTTAAAAGAACACTGAGGGAAATGTAGGAATGGTGATTTTTCAGTGCTGTGGCTTCACAGTGATATTCTGGTAATCATTATTTCTTCATATCAAGGAAATGACAAGGAGCTCCATAAAGGAAATAGGATCAACTGCATTTTTTTTTGCTAAAGTAATGCACTTGCTTCTGTCATGATGGTTGTGAAGTCTAATATAGTTTAGTCTGAGAAACACCTGAAGTCAAACGTAAGTTTGAGCAGAGTGAAGGAGGACGTATAAGGTGCTGTGCATTTTCAGCAGTGCCAAGTGATTTGCATCATCTTCAGGTAATGATCAAGCCCGGAGGGAAGGACACTTTGACCATGTTTTTTCTTCATTAACGTATCCAAGGTCCTAACTTGTGCACAGCAATAAAACTGGAGGAGGTTGTCCTCCCCTTGCAGATATGACACTGGAAAGGCTGTATGAAAATTAAACGAACCTCTTTTCAGTTTTCAGCTTCTGATCTGCAATATAATAAATCATAAAGTTATGCTATCTGAAGTAGAGGCATCTTCTATCACAACTCCTTTTATCACAGCTATTTGTTCGGAAGACAATTCAATAGTCACCATCAGCTAAGCAATGGTTTCTACAGTATCTTCTTCAAAAAGCCTCTGTGGGAGCTTTGTTGAAATGTTTCCACTCAAACTGCTTTCTGATAGAATATTAAGATTCTTGGTAAAAGAACTTTTTCACCCTTCCAAAACCTGTTTGCTTTCCATGGAATATTTAAATATTTGCAGTAAAAGGAAATAGCTAAGACCGCAAATTTTCCCAAGGACAAAGCATGGTAGGTAGGACCTTGTGGGAATTGTATTTTTAGTACCTCAAGTCGCCCTTCCCTGGTCTCGGCCAATTTTTTCAGTTAAACTACATCTCCCATGATGCAGCAGCGCCAAGTGGTCTCATGCTGTTCTCAAGAAGGCAAAACTATGAGGTATTTGCTGTCCAAGGAAGTGAGTGGGTACAGAAAATATCGGTATTACAGTCCAATGAGCAATTGCTACATATTTTCCAAATGTGTATTTTCAGGCTTTAGCCAAAAGCTTTCATTTTTCAGCTGAATGAATTTTTACCAAAAATCGGTGTTTTCTGTGGAAAAATCAACATCACATTCTAACCTGCTGGGTTTTGAACTACAAAGGCAAAATGAATCTCAGAGGAGCTATACCCAAAGGACTGGATTTTCAGCTGGTGTCAATTAACATTACAAGTACTTGTTATGAGGGGAGCAATGCTGACTTAGAGGAGCTAAATATTAAGCCAAAGTTTTGTAAAGTACTGTGTGTTCTCCAGACAAAAAGTAATACATATTTTCTCTTTAAACCCTGGCTCAGGCAGAAAACGTGGAAGAATACACTATTTTTCTTAAAAGAGTTTTTTTCAAATATCCAGTTGTTTCACCGGTCCCATTCTCCTGTGCTAACTTTAATTGATCTAATTTTTTTAGAGGTGTTCAGTTACAATCAATGTCATGCATAATCAGGAAAGAATCTGAGGATTTTGTTTTTATATCCATGTTTGTACAATCTTGGTATTATGTTTAATTTAGTATCATGAGGCTCCTTCTTGCTTTTTGTATCCATTTCCATTTACTGCTTTCTGTATTTTTAGAGAATGCACATGCAATTTCTGCCACGCTGTCCGTAATACAGGAGGAGCTGCCTGCAAACATCTTTAAAGGCGCTGTATTGATCTTTCAAAGCCTCCCTTACAGCACTCCTTGTCTTGAAGTTATACAAACAACTTGATGGCATTTACATTTCTGATGTAATACCTATTAGCTACTCAACACAGTGGGATTTAGCTGATCAAAGACAGACCTATGTGTGTATTGTATGCATCTACATCTAAAACCATCTTCCCAGCCTCTCTTTCTAGTCAAAGGAGAGAAATGGGCACTTTTGGGTGTGATTCAGCTGATCTCTTTTGAACATCTCCTTTAAGATGAGATGTTCTGCAACTTAAACTCCTTTCACAGTATTCATTATATCTCCATGAAGTACAAAGGAAGCCAAGGGTGACCAGACTAGATGGAAGTGTTGGCTGGGGAAGGTGAATCCCAACTGTAGTCTGTCCCAGCTTTTTACAGAGACATGCAGCAGTCCTCCATCCTTGTCCCTCCATGTGGCTGGAAGGATGTCCCTTCAGCTGCAAGTATTGCCAGTGGTGTAATAAGCGNCTGCTGGCCACGCTATTCCTGATGCAAGCCATTCCTGATATTACAAGACGTGTGCCATGTCCATCACATATGTGGATAAGTGTGTGCACTCCTGGCATAGGACTGGCCTCCACTTTTTCATGGAGCTGGGGGCACAAAACTTCAGGTCCTGTGGCAGACGCCTTTGTACATATGTGCTGAAGAAGATGCAGAAAGAGCCAGAGATCCAGGCAGAGCTGCAGGAATTGCTCTAGCAGGCCAAATTCAGCCCGCAGGACACAATGCCCACACTAACACTATCTCTGTTTCTTTCAGTGTATAAGCCCTGCTCAGGCAATCCTTACCCACACCCTCTCCAGGCTTCCTAATCAGTGTTAGAGAAACAGTCTACATTATTCTTGGTCACCTCAGGGCCATTTTTGATCAGATATCATGATGAGAACAGGTATGACGTAATTACCCCCACAAAACCAAAATAATAATAGTGATGATAATAATTTATTATTATTTCTCTTTGTATGCTCGCCCATTTTGGAGCACTGACTTAGCTGAAAAAGGCTGTGTTTTCATTAAACAAAATGGGATTTAAAATGAAAAGGCACTGACCTTCGAAATTAGACCAGGAGTTTTCATCTCAGAGATCAGTTGTTCCTGGCAGTAGTGGCAATGCATCATGAGTAAGTTGTTTTTAAAATTTAAAGCATTTAGAACAGCCATGCCAAGCATATTTTTGCACACTTATAATTGCTTGTTGAAACTGCAGTGCACTTGCTTTTGCGTGTAGCAGTAATGGTCCGACACATCTGGAGATAAGCAGCTTTATGTTGAAGGAGGGAAAAAAATAATTTGAACACGTGCGGTAGTTACTGATCTTCTCATCAAACTGTTGGCTTTAAGATGCAGTTTCTGTCAGTTTGTTCATCAATGGTAACTACCTCTTCATGGACGTACAGAGCCATAACCCGTGCTATTTCATAAAAATGCTTAGGAAAGGAAAAGAAGCTTTTTGAATTAAACATTTTAACTTAAAATGTTAAATTAATTAAAAAAAAATAAATTCATTAACCAGTTAAAACGTGGACTTAATTTTAAGTCCATTCTGGACTTACATTTCTTTTCTTGTGGTCAGGTTCCCTAAGCAGTGGGCTATACTGTCTTCCAGGAGTCTGAACTAGCTGGGGACCCTTTTCCAGCATGAAAAGTCTTCCTCCTCGCAGTTAGAAACCCACTGCTATTTCGGAGGTGAATGGCAGCTGCAATTGTCCAACATGTAAGATCAAGTGTTAGAGGTCACAGCCACAGGTCAGGGAAAACACTTAAGCGTGTGCTTGACTTGAACCACGTGCATGAAGCTGCAGCGGCACAGGGCGCTTAACAGATCCCAGCTGGTTCCAGCTTTGCTTGAACTGGTGGATGACAGGAACAGGAAGATGGATTAATAAATGGGTGAGTAGTTGGGAGAGAATAAGGTGTTTCTCCCATGGCTAGTCAGTGGAAAGGGAGATAGCCTCTAGGAAGTTATTCTCCTGTGTTATTAACTAGTTTTCTTCCTTTTTTTTTTTTTTGTTTTTGGCAGATAATAAACATGTCCCTATGAAAGAGCTTTACAAGGGCTTAGGCTTAGAGCTGAAATGAAACCATGCAGCAGTTTACAACATGTTTAAATCCCATTGACATCAAGGTGCCATTGATTTGTACTGCAAAGTGTCACTGACCTGGGGCATAAATGATAGCGCACTGGTGCAACGTCCATTGTTTGTGTAGCATGGAGCTGCCAAGTCTCCTACACTGAATATTGGACTCACATGATTTACTTCTGACTTGCCTTCCTCCATTCCTGGAAGATGAGAAGGGAGATCCCAGCTCTGTGCAGCACTGCTGGGCCTTGCCAAAGGAGCTTTACCCAGAAGAAAAAGCCCTGCTGGGAGATGTTTGGCAGCTGTGGCCTGCCACCAAGAACATTTCCATTGTATGACCTTCCATCTCCAATGTGACTGCTGTCCATGATCTAGTGTGGCACTGTTTCACACAACATGGACAACAGCATTAGCTTTTCCTACAGAAAAATTTGCAAATATGTATTTTACAGGCATGTCTAATACTCTGATTTCTGAAAAAAGTGCATTGATCACAAAGTCGTATTTCAATATTTACTGTACATTATTTTTGCTTTAGATTTTAGTAACTGCTGTGTATACAGAGCTTCATATCATTGCCATTTCTGATTCCAGCTGGCTGAAGATGTTGGCAAGGAGGTTATCAACCCAGATGCAATTTATTATTATTGCCTTCTCCCTTTGTCCAAACATTTAAGCTTTCTGTGATCGATAGTTTCAGATGATTTTTCTTTTGCCAAGTGCTGAGCTAAAAACGTCTTTGCTTAATCAAGAAAATATCTGCAAAGGCTAGACTTTAATATGGAGTAGTATAGTTAGTTCTTTTGGTTAAAAATGTGGAAAAAAGATTGGTACGAAGCCACCAACTGGTAACTAATTCAGTCTCTAGTTACAGTAGTTTTACTACATAAAATATTACTGTATGATGTTACAGTGCATTTCTCCAGGACGGTTTGAATCAGACTGTTTTTTTTTTTTCCCTGAAGCTTGTAGTTAGATAAATGCCAGACATCCATTTTGCATGCTGAACCAGCTGTTGGCTCTTTAAAAAACTGATGAAGCAGTAGGCATTATGACTCTTTAAATCCCAGGTGAGTACTGAATTGTGCTAGCCCTGTGGCAGGCTGCTTCTGGCATGACCCTGCTGCTGTTTGCACTAGAGCTTGTTGGGGATCATCACCTGAGGGATAAAAACCACTTACCTGAAAGCTTGCTGGGAAAAAAAAAAAGGACAGTACCTGAAATTACTCTTTTTCCCATGGCAAAATAGAGTTAGGGAATAAAGGAAGAGGTGTCAACAACTATTCTGGAGAAGGATCTCATGAGGACCTTTGTAGAGGAGCAGGTATGGAAGAGGACTATGAAGAGGGATCTGAATTAGTAGTCCATTTTTTGTGACAGAGCAGCAATCATATGGCTCCTGGTGTGTGGCTTTGGGTTCTTCCATACCCTATCATCTCTTTTCTAGAAGGAGCCTGGAAAAAAGGGGTGGAGGAGGGATCACTTTGCTTTTGCTGGAGATCCATGCACAAATCATCCAGAATTACTCTGTGAAAATGCCAGTGCTAGAAGATGGATGACAGGACAGGGACAGAGGAGGGAAGGAACTGCTAGATCCTAAACACTCAACTGGGGTGGTAATCCAGGCAAAAGTACTACTCGTCATGTCTGCCGGGTGTTTACTTACAGCAGGGCTAAGACACCTGAGCTTCCTTATAGGTACTGGAGAAAAAGAGCTCCTCTTACTGAGCAGACCTGAAAAAATGTAAATACAAATTTTGTACAGAGATAAATTGCACCCCAGATTGCCTTGACTGGGTTGCTTCAGTATCCTCCACGTGCAAAGATAAAGCAGAGGTTTAGGTATAGCTACATCTTCATTGTGGATGCTCATGGTTCATCAGATGAATCACATGTGATTCTGCTGGGAGCAACCTCCTGTTTGAGAGGAGGCTGGCTGTTCCAACGGGGACATCCTTTCTGAGAAGCTCCAGCAAAGCACTGTGCTCAATGGGAGACACAGGCATAGTTTCTGGTGCTATTTAGTTTGACCTGACATGTTGGTTAAGCATCACTGTGAGTTCATGTGAAAGGGGGCCTGGGAAGCAAAGAGCACTCTATAGTCAAACAGGAATCCTATCTTGTAAAACGAATACCTTTTAATTTCCTTGGATCTAGTTGACAAAAGTTTTCTAAGCTTATCTAATCACACTTATTTTGGTCACATTTTGCTGCAGTCGTGTCACTTATTAAGCAGCTGGAATGGTCTTTTTTTTTAATAAAATGTCTATTAAAATCAGAGATATCTAGTTGATAGTTTTCCACTCGCTCAAAAATCCCAGTATAAATGCCAATGACATACACTTCGATTCAAGACCAAGGAAACAGAGGTGGATCAGGATTACAGGCAGGGATATAAATCAAATGGATTCTGAAATCTTTTTTGGCACATCAGCTCTAGCAAGTTAGTGGTGGCCAGTGCGATCAGGAGGCAAAAAGCAGCCCTTTTTCACACTCCCCTGAAAAAAACTAAGCAACTCGTTGCTTCCAGATGTTCTGAAAGGAAAAACAGAAACGCACTGAAACCGGGGTAGGCCACATCACAAGGGAGAAATCCAGCAGAGACTTAAACATGATTTTCTGAGGAAGTCTATAAAGTCAATTGCTGAAAGCTGGGAGGGTGTGGTGGGGAAAAGTAACTCGATACTGTCTTGAGTTTCTTCTACGTTTTCCTTCTGTACTTAGTTTAGTGTCCTGTGTTGGAGAGAGGATCCTGGCCCAGGTTGCTCTAACAGATACAGCCAGATTTTCATGCTTGCACTCTGCTGTTATGTCAGGGGAAGGCATTACCTTCCAAAACGTGTAGTTCTCAAAGCAATCTGATGTGGCTTATAGGAGCCCACAGAAGATGCAAGCAAAATTAATAGAAACGCTGACATTGAGATCTGGATTCTAGGACCTATCTATATGAAAACACTGTGTTCACTTTCTTTGCTTTGAACACCACAAGCATACTTTGTGTGCTCACAACAGAGAAAATAAAACAAATGATGGAGTATAAAATGATACAGAAAGTGCTAAAGCTTAGTCTAAGTTTGATTCAGTTGTAAATGGAAAATATTGAGTCAGTTTTGCAGAAATTAGTTCATGCTTTTTTTCTTTTATTTTTATTTTTTTTTTCCCCTGAATTGATCTGTCTTGAATTGAAACAGATTGAGAAATCTTTCTCTTGGCTCCCTGTGTAGTCAGTTAGAGGGAAAACTAATGGGAAAAGCTAAAATGGACCATAATGTCAACTTTCTTCCAACAGTGTAAATATGTTCTATGATTATATATTTCAGGTAAGGATCTTTCCCAATTTATTTGAAGTCTGGAAAGAGAGACTTTAATGTTTCTTTCCTGATAGCTTCTTCTAGGGAAATTTCATTTTATGGAAGTGGGAGAGGATTAGAAAACATTTTCTAATAAAAGGCTGTACCCCGAAATATTTATCCAAAAAAAAGCCAACCAACCCCTCACAATGACTTCCATGAGATTTTTTATTTCTTTTAAAAACAAACCACGCAAACCTGTGAGGTTAAATCTTAATATGGTTAAAAGAATAATACATACCGTTCTAAAAGCTATTAGCACATTTATAAAATAAAACAAAGACCCATATAATTATTTCAAAGTATTTCTTAAAATGAGCTAAGACAGCTAACATGCAGAAAATGAGGGCATTGAAATCCAAATTGCGTTTATAACCAGTAAAAAATCTTAGACTATAATTAATCCAGCAGAACATCCAGGAGGTCAGCTAATTTGCCAGGACTCTGTCACAGCATTTATTCATGAACTGACCCGATGCAAATGAACATCTAAAATTCAACTCAAAAGCTCTGAGTTCATATGAGTGGCAAGGAGCATTACACCCTTTGAGATATTGGAAGGGATAAGGTTTATGCTGCTGGCTTTCTGTTTTCCAAGCCTTTCCTTTCCTGTTTTGCAGGAAAAAAAAATAAAATAAAAAAATTGACACTTCTCTTTTAGTTATGGGAAAACTTTTCAATTACACAACAGGTGTTTAACCAAATTAGGAAAAGAGCAAAATCAATAGAAAAAGCACATAGCAAAGCTTTCCCCCTATCTGCCCCTCCTTGGGCTTTTCCAAAATGAAATGAAAACATGTTATCCAAAATGTATGTTATCCAAAATCTCCTTAGCGGTTTAGTAAGGTCTGAGGTCATTCCGTGCTTCAGCTAGTAACCCAAGGTGACCTCATAACCAAATGCATGACTGTATTGCTGTTAAATTGATTAATTGTGGTGCAATCAAAAGATTCCAGTTCTCCTGCCAGTAACGAAGGCCTAGGAACCACGGGTTAATTCTCCAAGTCATTTTCTTTACATAAGTTCGTCAGCTCCCGGGGTTCCTGGAGACAGATTTGTTTGTAAGAAAGGGCATGAGGAACAGGAGCTTGATGAATCTGTCCACTTTCAGCTGTCTGGAAAGGATCCTTTTTGTTAGAGATGTGGAAGGAGTTTTATAAGTCACCTTGGACTGTGTGACTCAGTCCCCCTTTTCGGACAGACTTCCTGGTTCTTACAGATAGCTGGAAAAAAAGAGGGAGGTTTTCAACCATTAAGTTTCTTTTCCTCTGCTCTCCTCCATTTTTTTGATTGCAACAAAAACATGTTGAAGTAACAAATTTTAAAGAATGCATCTACATTTTGTACAAATGTCAGATGAATGTTATGGGCTAGCTAGATATTCCTTCTAAGCAAACTGCTAAGACCTTGACCAGTACAAAATTACCATCGCAGTTACTGTACTTGCCAGTTTTCTGTGAAAGACAGTACTGTAAGTACTGCAAAATCTTCTTTTGAACAGGCTTCTTGTATTTAATATCCATGAAGGATTTAGCACATGAGGTGCTGAGGGCAACAAAATATGGGATTTATCTTCTCTAATTTTACAATGAAAACCGCAAAGATTAACTTGTCATCTTGATGCTCACTTAAACCCAGTGGAGAAAAAAGAGAGTTTCTATGGCCTGCTAATACATCAGTCCCATTTTAGACCTCTGCTTTGGACAAATCATACATTAAATCTCCCTGAAGTGCAAATGATGATTAACTCAGTTGATTAGCTTGGGTGTAGCTGTCCACAAATAATCGGGCAGGTCCCATCACTAACTACGGTTTGAAAGTTTGAAAATGTCCTCATTAAATAGCACTACAGCAGGGCACTAAAAATAATTTAGATTTGATCAGGCCCATTCTTATTAATTTTCCATCATTAACACTTCAGCTGCTTAGTTTTTTTTCAAGCTGGCTTTAAGGAATGTTTCCTCGTTTATCTGTCTGTTTTATCAAAACACCTCTGTTATTTTGTTTTCTCTCACTTCGTTCTCTTTTCCCTTTGTACCATCAGAGAACTTTTGCTTTGTGTTTAAATTTTTTTCTTTTCATTCATTCATTTTTTTTTTTAAGAGAGGAGACTTGGAGGGGTCAAAAAAATACAACAATCCTCAAAGCTCCAAAATGTTTATATAAATTTCTGCTGTTTGCATAGTTCAGAAGCACTTTCAAATTCATGGGTTATGGAATGTCTTCTGGATTTGGGGTTGTCAAAATCAACATGTAATTTTAGTTTTCATCACCACAAGTAACCAGAAAACATTACCTGGGCACCCAGTCCAAAACAAAGAACAGGAAAAGGTCATCTAGATTCCTTTGGGAAAGTATATTTTCTATTAAGTTTTCTGCTGCTCTTTCAAGTCCACTTTTGCACACAGGTGAAGTTTTTTTTCAAACTAGATTGTTTTAAATAAAAGTAGAATTTCTAAATTAATGTTTACTTCATAAAAACTTTATTTGCTATTCTCTTGTGACATTTGATGATTATTTTCCCTTCATAACATTAGAGACAAAATAACCACAATGACTGACATTCTCCATCAGGTCAAAATCCAGTCTTTTTAAAGGAGCACAGAAAATTAAATCCATTAAAATATTGATAAAATATAATGAAAATATTTTAATGTTTCCATTTTGAAGCTAGAAACCTACTTTTAAATGTCTGAACTTTTAGTGGTCTATGGAAGCATCTTGAGCAGCTCTTCCAATTTTTTATGCCCTGAGTGGCAATGTCTGCTGATAGATTGCACATCATAAAAAGATCTCAATGTTGGGATGTTTTTCTCACTCTACTCAGTTTTTAACCCGCTCCTTATGGCATTTAACTCTTTGCTGTCACTCCTTGCCTTTGTCTACAAATAATTGTAGACACCTATTCTACTTCTGTGCTAGTAATCCCTTGGCTAGCTTAATTCCTTCA
>VZTL01017780.1:1656-13416 GCA_013400535.1 Scopus umbretta
AGGGGGTCCCCCCGCAGCCGTGGCTTGCTCCCCCGGGGGTGATTCCCTGGCCTGCCCGTCCGGCTTTTGCATCCGCAGGCGAAGGAGCAGCCGCTGGAGTCACCTAAACCCGGCGTCAATACTTCCCAGTCCTGCAACTGGTTTCTGCCTGGGCTGGGGTGGCTTTACAGGGGTCGGTTTAAAGGCTTTTTCCGCCTCTCCTGCCGAGGGGTACCAAGGACTAAACCCAATCCTCCCAGACCCTCAGTGCCCACCGGGACCGCTCAGTCCCCACGGGGAATATCTGATCTCTGGGTTTACCTGTGTCTGCATCCCTGCTTTGCCCGTGCAGAGATCTGCTGGAGCCATCTGTGCGCGCCTAGCCCTTCGCTTACCATTTGCAAGAAGGCTTTCCCCACGCGGGATGCTGAGGAAGGGGAAGGAAGGGGACAGCCCTCCTTTTGGAGATGCCAAAGCCTCCGGGATGCTCAGCCACGAGCTCAGCCAAACACTCAGCCACCTGGAGATGGAGGCAGCAATGCACAGATCTGGTTTCTTGGTTCCTGTTTCTATGGGAGAAGCCCTGGACTGTGTCAGCATCCCCTCAGTAGACTGAGTTTAGCTGCAAATTGTTTCAAGAAATGTACTCAAGTAAGAAAACTTTGATCTCCAGCTGCCTGGGCTGGTGTGCAGGGAGTGGGTAAGGCTTCCTGACATCCCGGACTATATCACTGTTTTATTTGTCTGTGATCAGTTGTTCTTGTTTTGTTTTATGGAAACCATACTGAGGATGTAAATACTGGGTACGGTAAGCAGATGTGAGAGGAAAGAGCCCGGTCGTGGCCGTGCCTGGAAGGTGCTGCTGTGCTTAGCTAGCGGGGCCGTTAGCTAGATGTCCCCGCACCCGAGCAGTGTGTTTGGTGTATCCCCGAGGCCTTACGTGTAAGAGAGGAGAGGGAAGAAGCAACAGGGAAGAAGCGAGGAGCTGGTGTTCACAGGGCTCAGACTTTACACTGTGGAATTTACCCTCCTCCTGCTGTTCTGGCTGTGCCCTGGGAATGCAGAGCAGATCCTGCTTTCTTGCCTTGCTCTGAGCCAGACAGCTGGGTCCCAGCGAGAAAAGCTTTCCTGCCTTTGTCTCTCTTTTCTTTAGTGTCTTTTCTTTGAATGCTGGTGTCTCTGGGAGCTTGGTGCCTTCCAGCCCATGGCAGTGGAGCCTGTTGGTGCCCTGAGGAAGCGGGGAGAGGCGTGGGAGCAGCCTGTGAGGCAGTGACAGGCAGTTTGGCTCTTCTTAATAACGGGAGACTTTTGAATGGGTGTTCTGGGAAACACGGTCCTTGCAGAGATGGGACCGTGCGCGAGAACTGCTGGCTCCTGCCCCGGCACTTAACACAAAAGAAAGTGCATGGTGTGTTTGGGATTACAAATATTTCCCAGCCGAGCAAGTAGATGTTTAGCAGCGGGAAAATGGCCCATTGGGTGTTTTGGGGGCTTGCGTTCTCACCTTCTGCAGAGGGCCCTATGCACAGCCTGCAGAAGTCCTTTCTGCTAGCGCTCCTGTGCTGGGAGCTCTCTCAGGCACTATCTGTCCATGCAGCCCTCATCCCTACCTCAGTTTGCAGCTGGCTGAAGGTACGGAGGCTGCTGGCAGATGAGCACAGGGCTCCCACCCCAGCCCCAGCGTGCCGAAGGCCTGACACCTCTCAGTGCAGGCGCTGTCTGCTTGCTTTCCTGCAGCTCCTGCCAGACTGGAGCCAAATTTGGGGTTCAAGGATCTTGTGATGGCTGGAAGAGCTCAGCGGAAGCCTTTGTGATCGGAAGGTCCTGCCGATCACTGATGTTGCTGACACAGCATCCCCATGCGCGGCTCCTCTTGCTTGGCACCTGCCTCAATGCCTTCCAGTCCTAGGAAGCAGCAGAGCTGTGATGGGTTTTCCAAGTCCTTCTGGCCACAAGCGTTAGCTCTTCTTTCACTCCCCTAAGGCTTTCCAGCGAGGAGGGACCTCGCGAACGCCTGGGCAAGCGAAGTGGCATCACGACGTGAGTCTCAACAGGAACCACCAGCCAGGGCTAACCTCTCTCAGCAGCCCCCTTCCCAGCAGGTGTTTGGTGCAAAGAGACTGTGCAAGAGGGAGGAAGGGAACAGCAGGTACGATTCTGCTCGGTTGTGAGCAGCGAGAAGGTGGAGTAACTCTTTCGGTCCATGGGCCACTTGGGTGTGAAACTGCTGTACGGCACTTCGGACTGAGAGGAGGTGGGGGAAGAGCTCTCTGATGAGAGCTAAGGGAAAGGGGGGGGCGGGGGGAAGTGAGAGAGAAACTGAATTTAAATGGATTAAGCCTGTCTGTCCAAAGTCCTTTGTTTCCTGCCACCCCCCTGGTGTGACCTTCACAGCTGTATTCTGTGTGGCTGAGGACCTGGTTTTAGGTTCCCTGCAAAGTCAGCATGGAGCTTTACACCTCCTGGGCATTTCCCTGTGCCGCTGGAGGAGGGTCCAGGAGCCAAACACGGAGGAGAGAGAAACACCTTTGATTTCTCTCCTCTGATGTCTTTCCTGTCCTTTCTGTAGGTGATGGCCTCATGAAGTGGTGTCTCCAGCATCACTGCTCAGTGGGTGACAAACGGGGGACGCATCCCCATCAGGCAAGTCTCTGTTCTCACTCTCTCGCTTTTGGGATTCCCCTTTTCTTTAGCCCTGGCATCTTGTTTTCTCCTGGGCAGCCAAAGTGGGTGTTTGTACAGGTGGTGGTTGGTGCAAACAAGGCTGAGGGTCATGCACAGTGAACTGCCCTTGTAAACACCAGGGTTCAGGAGTATTTCTTGAACAGGCCTGGAATTACTTGGTTCTCCTCCTCAGCTGGCAGGCCAAAGCATAGGCATGGGGAAGGGGCAAGAAGAGGACATGGAATTAGGGCAAATTTTGCCTTTGGGCCTGGACTCACAAGTGGAAAGGTAAAGTAATCTGTAAAAATGTCTGTTGGCCAGCAAAATGCTTGGCTTCAAAGCTCTTTTTAGCTTTTTAAAATCTTTTGCATGAAAATGGCTGGATTTGTGCAGGCTGTCCTGGATCCAAACAGCGCGACTTGAAAATGTCAAAGTAAAACGTTTTGATTTTTTTCCAGACTTCAACCTAACTAGGCCGATGTAACAGTCCCAGTATGAATTTTCAGAAAGTTTTTTTGACCCACTACTACTTATTTTGCACTTGTTTGGTTTTGCCTTTAAAAAAAAAATAATACTACACCGTTCCTTGACCTTAATTCTGGGTTGAACCCAGCAGCGCAGAGTCTGCCGAGGTCAGGGTCTGCCTGGTGTGCTGCCCTCACAAGACCCAGGGGCGCATGCGGAGCGGAGCCCCTGGCCTGAGTGCACGGCTGCCTGCACGGCTGCTGGGCTGGCACCGCTGCCTCCTCCAACCTCGGAACAAGGGAGGTGGTGGCAGGACTGTCCTGCCCCTCGCCTTGCAGAGGTGCACCGCACCTGCGCAGGGGTCCAGGCCAGGAGTGGGTCCCTGGGGGAGCGGCTGAGGCAGCCACAGCCCGGGCCGCCACGTGCCTCGCGCTGCAGCTCACCACGGTACCTTAGCAGCTGCGGGGTCGTGGGGCTCTTCCTCCCCCTTCTCCCCCTGCAGCCAGCCCTGCGATTCAGCCCCCGGGAAGCGACTCCCTGCTGGGCCGTGGTCTCGGGGCAGGGGCAGGCTGCAGCCCCGGGAGAGGTACGCCGCAGTGTTTGTTGTCTAATCATCTCCTGCCCCCGTGCCAGGAGCCGAGCGCACACAAACAGTGCTGGGCTCCGGTGAGAAACACTGCCTGCGAGATAAGCCAGGCAAGGAAAACACATCCATCTTCGTGTCTCTTGGCCTGAGATGGAGTTTCATCTGCTGGCATTTTCCTGGCGTAGGCTCAGGGCACACCACAATTCACCTGAGGAGCCAGACACTGGGGAGCCAGCTCCCATTCCTGGCGAGAGGTGTCAGACCCAACTGGTGCAGAGCGCAATGGTTGTGAGGAGCTCGTGGTTGAGGCCCTGTTGGTGCATGGGGAAGGGTGCTGACCCCGGCCTGAGCCCCTGTGGCAGCCTGGACCCGGCTGCACGTTGCCAACAGTTGTGTTCGCCACCTGAGCAAAAGGGTGAGACTCCCTGCCCAGAGTCCCTGTGCCCGGCTGCGCACCCAGCACCCAGCAGAGCCCAGGTTAAGAGCTTCCCGCCGGCAGCCTGGACAGAGCAGAAATAGCTGGTCTTTGGGAGATCCAGAGCCGGAGTGCAAGAGCAGAGCAGAGCAGAGACTTGACTCCAGCCTGCGGCTGCTCAGTGCCTGATAAGGAGGCTGCTAGTGCCGTCTTGCAGCGCTCACGACCTGCCAGCTCTCCGCAAATGAAACGTCCTGGTGAAAGGCCCCCCCACCTTGGCTCCCTCTGATCCCCTCCAAAGCTGAGCCGACACTGGAATGTCTCCTGGGATGTGATTCCCTCTAGCCTAAGGGGGACTGCGTTAATAAAACCCAGTGTGAGATGATGGGGGAGGAAGCAGGCAGGGCTGGTGAGATGAGGCTTTTAGGAACAAGTTGTGGGTCTGCTGGAAATGTCCCATCCTGTCCTTTCTCCCTCCCCCTGTCCCCAAAGCTGAGCTGTGGAATTCAGGGTGTGGGTCGAGGCTTTTTTTCACGCACGTTTCTGCTCAGAGCAGCCAAGCCCCTCACCTCCCTCCTTCTCCCCCCGCTCCACAGCACCTCCCTGGAACAGGTACCACTCCCCCAGCCCCTCTCGGCTCAGCCTCACTGCTGCTGTGACTCTCCTGCCCCTCTGCATTGCTCAGACATCATCCCAGAGTGTGCTTTTCCCATGATGAGTGGAAGGTGACCATCCCCAGGAGGTGCAGGCCAGCTTGGCAAGCCAGGGCCAGCAATAGCAAGGAGACAGAACTCCCTGCATCTCGGTGGGACCAGGGCCCAACTGTGCTCGTGGCAGGGAGGAGCTGGGCAGGTTGGTGCCAGGTGAGCCGAAATAGGCATCCACGGGGCACCTGCCCAGCATCAGGGCAGTGCTGTGGGCTCTGACTGAATGAAGCCATGTGAAAGCAGTGAGGATGTGAGCCAGGAAGAATGACAGGAGAGCAAGTAAACTCAGTCCAGAGGAGAAAACCAGGAAGAGAGATCATGGAGTTGTGAGTTTTGGTCGGTGTGAGTGCTCTCTTGGTTCCCATTGGGATGCAAAGTGGCTCTCACAGGTATTAGTTTATGCAGCAGTGATGCAGTGCCCTGCAATTCAGAGCTCATGCTACCCTAGATGCTGTGGGAAAGGACATGTCTGTGACCCACACGGAGTTGCCAATAACAAATGTCACTGCAATAAATTGGCTGCCAGACTGTGGCAGAGCTCAGTTCCCAAGATTTTTTTCCCCACTTTCTCTTGGACAGCAATTGCTGAACTCTGAGACTGCATTACCACAAACTCAGTGTAGAAGCCTTAGATCCAGGGAAGCACCCAGAGACCAAACTGAAGACTCCAAAGAACAGTCTAAAAAGGAGCACCACAAGAGCTTGTACACGTCTGGGAATAAATCCAGCATGGCATACACAGTGCCCAGCCTTTGCAGAGAGCTGTGGTGTTTGCTCAGGCCACCAATTTTGCAAAGGCCAGACAAAAACTATGCGCTATTCCGACAGAGGAACCTGTGGATGGTCTCTCTCCTGAGCTCAGCACTCTCTAATGGAGGTTGCAGCTGGAAGAAGAGCATTTCGGCAGAAATCTTGACAAGCCAGAGTGCACGACGGGGCTTCCATGCGCATTTGCAGGGACGCAAGAGGAAGACGAGATACCACTCACTGCTCCTACAGAGGAAAGAAAAAATGGGCTCCAGTATTTGGTTTCTGGCTGAGGAGAGATGTTGGAAGCTGATGGCTGGACAGCCTCAGTAGGGCAGGGAAAACAATGTGGTGATTAAAACTCATGAGACATTTTTGAGAGCTGAGACAGAGGACCCCGAATCATAGGTGGCTGTGAACTGTTTGTGTGAAGGCTGCAGCATTGCACAAGATCTCTCTGACTGCTGTACCGGCTATGTCTTTGCTTGGGAAAGGGGAGATGGGGGGAGATAGTTACTGTAATAATCTAGTTCAAAGCAGTAGCTGTTCATGGGTTGGTGCTAACAGCCTCCTAAAAGGTCACGGGTGCCTCTGCCTTACACACAGACCCCATTCTTGCTTCTGTATTCGCTCGCGTGTTGTTTTACGACAGACACCTCTGAGTCGTCAGCCCCCCTGGCCCCACCAGAGCTGCGTTTGGGGAACCACCAAGCGCAGCTCTCCGGAGATGTTTGCTGTGTGTCTGCAACAGAGAGGAGGGAACCTGGACCAGCCAGGGAGCTGCTGTGCAAGAGTGGAGGGAAACAGCCTCTGGGTAGACATTTGGGTGAGGAGGAAATGCCAAGCTCCAAGCCCATCGACTGGGACAGCGCAGGCAAAGCAGGGAGCCTGTAAAGGTATGAGATCCCTCCAGGGCCTGCTCAGCACTGTTATCTCCTGCAAGGGATGTGAGCTCACTGCTTGGGGCTCCCTGAAACCACCTGGCAGATCCCAGCCAGAAGAGAGGCAGCAAAGGGCACTGTCTCATTGCTCAGATCCTCCAGACACACACCAAACAAAACTGCTCTGGCTTTTTAGCTGCACTGCTTATGCTCTGTGGCCGTGAAGAAAACAAAACAAAATCTCCAGGCTCAGGTTTGCCATCTTGTCCCGTATTTAGCAGGTGAATTCATAGAACTTACAGTCATTGTTGTCCTCATGATCTGAGGATACTCTGGAGGTGTTTGGGAAGAGGTAATCGCTTGATGAGGGCTGACTTCTGGGGCACAAAAGCCCTTCTTTAACTTACAACTAATGGCATCAGCCTTCAGCTGGGATCAGAATGTGCCTCCAAGTGTGCAAGCACTGCTTCCGGATGTGTGGATACAAAGGAGATCGAACTTCTGAGATGCAGATGCCACTGGGGAAGAGGAGATCTGGGGAACTTCTCTTTCTACTACCTTCTCTTTCCCCACCAGCAGATGAGGGCATCCACATTCCACATTTGATACCTTGCTCCACCCACGGGTCACCAGGGTGGGTTTAAGTGGAACAGGTAAATGCAGAGATGTACCCACACCTCCCAGGACCCATCGGCATCGCTGAGAGAAGCCTTTTCTGATGGGGAAGAACTCTGTGGAAACCCGGAGCAGAACAGTGTAGCTGGGGTGTGCTCCAGCAGTCAGGCCCTGGGGTTCAAACAGGAAACACTTGTGATATGAATGGATTCGGGTCCAGAAGAGCCTTCAGATCAAAAGTGGGCTCGCATGAATGAGTTAAAATCCTTTCGTTTGCTTTGTGAAATTTATTAAAAACTACGTTGTTCATCTGCTGAAACTTCACAGCTGTTGAGATTGCCCTCAGGGCAAACCACATCCAAGAAATGGCATGTAGATCCTGGGAGCACAAGACTTGAAAGCTGAAACGGCACTCTATAGTGTTCCCTTCCCATCACATCTAGCCATCTGCAGCTCCTCCAGTTAGATACCACGTTTTTTCCTTCCTCCCTTTTCCTGACTCTTGCAGTGCAGTCACTTCATTTCACAGTGTTGTATTTTGGCTAAAAAGAGGCTGAGGAAGGATGCAGACAGCAAGAGGTCTACATGGGGAGAGTGTGCTCAAAGCCCATGGCATCCAGTGTGAGATAGGACTGTGCGCCAGGCTGCAGTGGCGATGCCACTGAATATCATCTACCTCTGACGCTACTGCTTTGTTATCCCTTGGGGGAACAGGGGTGAGACAGGACTGCAGGAAATGTGCCCCTTTGCTCATGAAAAATCTGTGAATTCCTTTTAGTGGTAGCAACTTCCTTGATTTTTTTTTTTTTTATTATTATTATTTGTCAGTTGCAACTTCTGCTTGCAAAGAACTTTATAGGATAGAAAAGTAGTGCTTGCATATTTGCATCTGACCTGAAAGCTCTGTATAGACTTGGGAGACTGAGATCAGCCACTCGGCACAAGTGAAATTAGGACTAGCCAGAGCTCAAAGAGGAAAATAAAAGCAGGACATGAGAAACCCACTGACTGCAATACACTCAGTTATAAATGATTCATGGAGTAATTTTGAGTAGCAAACACATTGGTAAGAACTGGAGGTTTTGTTTCTTTTTTGGGGGGGATTGTCCACAAACAAAAATGTTGGCTAATTCATCAGACGCTTTCTTCTGCTTTGAATAGTTTGCCCAGATCCCCAAGCAACCATGCCGTGCAATTTGCTGTTAACCTAAATAACTTAAATTCAGGTACACCCAGAGCACTGCCCAGATCTGCCCCTGCATGCAATAATTAGGGTTCTCCAAGTGCAAACCTGCAGCTTGGGAGGCAGTAGGCTCCATCAGCATCTCCAGATGGCTACCTGCTGACGGTGGCCCCTGGCAGGGACAGGGCAGGGATGCGCCGCAGGGTGGCATGGCTGCATGGAGAAGGCTTCTGTGGAAACATGCCACTTGTGGGTGGCACCGTTCCCATCAGCAAACGCCCTGTAGAACTGCAGCCTGGTGAAGACAGACCCGCTCTCTGTCACCCGACGGAGGGGCAGAGACTCGTAGGAGACCCGGGGAGGCCAGGTATTGCATTCCTTACCTGTGAAATAACCCCTTGCAATCCAAACGCTTGGGGAATTCCTTGATCTCTTTGTAGCCACGTTTCGGCTGTGACAGCGTGGGGATTTTAAGTGAGGCAAGCCCTGAAAGGGTCGATTATTATCTGCTTTTAGAGCAATGGGGAGAAAGCAGTTGGAAACAACAGACCTGCTTTTTACTAACCTTGTCTTACCTGATCCTGCTGCTAACAGGAGAGAACGTACAGGCTGGCCAGCGCACTCAGTTATTCAGAAATGACTGTTTTTGAGTAAATCTTTCCAGAACTACTCAGGAATTAGCTACTGTCTGTTAGATTTATATGTCCCTTAATCCAGAATTAACCTTCAAGTATAGGCAAGCCCTAACACTTGAACTATGTAAGGAGGGATCTTCTGGAGCAGGGGAAGAGAGAGAGGCAGAAACAAAGCTACCTGACTGAATCAAAGATCAAATTGAAAAATAGGGGAATTAGGAAGTTTGTCCAGGGAAGCAGTGACAACCATTGTGGGGATATTTAGACGCAAACGGGGCCCTGCTGCACAAGTCCCCTGAGGGGAGGATGGCTCCTCGGCAGGGCTCTGCGCAGGGACACCTAACACAGTACTTCCACCTCCGGTCCTGAGGACTCTCCAGCTGGGAGCCGAGGGCTTGGAGTGGGTGGTGTGTGCGGGTGGAGTTGTGTATACTCAGCCTTCTCAGACAGCCACAATAAATTATCTCATTAGTAAAGCCAGGGTAGCTGTGCTCCTCAGCACATACCCGGCCTCCCACAGCACAGAAAAACTTTGTGTCTAATTAACCAAATCAAAGGATCCCCCAGACGCAGCTTAAAGGGACGCGCTCAGCTGGAAGCCCAGGCTCCTTCAGCAAGTTGTTCTGCGCACAGTGGAACTAATGAACCTCGACTTCCTATGGCTGGATGTCTGGCATTCCCTACGCCCCCTGCAAATCCATCCTCCCCTCTGGCACATGCCCAGCTTCTTCCTATGGCCAGGGACAACCGAGGAAGGAAGGGGAGCCCATGGTACGGTAGCCCCAGCCCCACATGCTGATGGGCTCAAACGTGCTGGCGTGCTGTTGGCGGAGCGCTGAGCTCTCACCCTGGGGGGTTTCGTCGCAGTGAGGGGCTCCTTGATGGCACCCTCTTCTTCCCTCCTGCCTTTTTTTCTTATGTCTTTAAGACCCCTGTTTCCCCACAAGTCCTCATGGCTTGGTGGGACGGGGCTGCAAGGGGAAGGGAACCCTACTCCCTCAGGCCGCATGGCTGGTAAAAGGAAAAAATGCAGGTGCTGCTGATGCAGGGGCTTTTCAGTTGCTTTCTTCTGGTTTTATAACTGCTTAACCCCCTCTCCTCTTTATTAGCGGGCAAAAGACAGGCAAATGCCGCATGTAAAATGTTGCTGTTCCAGCTGTAAGCAGAACTGCACAGCACAGCTCCTGGGGCAGGTGAGCTCCCTGGCGCTGTGGGAGGAAGGATTTGGGGGTGTTACCACTCAGAAGAGGAGACCAAAGTCATGTTTGTTTGACTGAGGCACAATCCGTTTCCCCAGAAGTGTAGGAGCTACAGCTCTCCCCCTGCCCGCCCAGCTCTTGTGCCGAGGGGCCAGCTTGCTTTACAAACGCTTTTCTCTTCCCCTCGTGCTGGAAATTTGATTCTACAACAACACTTACACAGCAGCTAATTGCCAGCCCTGCAGTGACTTAGCTCCCTAATTCCTGCCAGTCAATGAACCAGCCCAAAGAGCTGGTTTTCGTAACTTGCTGAATGTACGAACACAGCCCTGAAGACATAACATAGCTGGGATCTTTTTTTTTTTTTTCCCCTGGACAACTTCTGGATCCTTCTTAATGTTAGAAATTTCTTTCACTCCACGGGGCATAAGGAACATCCAATGATGGAGCAGGCAACCAGACCTATCCCAGGGAGACATCAAGCAGACATGGACCCACAGGGGCCCCGGCGACCAGTTGAAGTGCCAGGGAAAAGATGATTGTCAAGAAATTGCTTTGAAGGTAAAACTGGCGTCGTCCAGCCTGTCTGTTTGTGATTTGAGGGCTCATCATCATCTCTCCATGGATTCCTACTTCCCAACAATGTCCACGCCTTGCAAATGTTTCCTTGATCTACTAGTTTGTATCCAGAGGGCTGGTGCAAAAATTGTTGTCCTGGCTGATGGCTTAGACCACATCATTCCTCCCCACGCTCCTCCCTGGCACCTTCTTTTCTTTGCCCCAATTGTGGACTGTTCATCTTCCCTCTCCCAGCCCTTCATTATCCACCTCTCCTCCACCCATCATCTCCCATGCAACAGAGACCTACTCTGTCGTCCATTTCCAACAAGCCCCTTCATGCTCTTTCCTGCTCTGCTCCACACCTGGGAGAAGGAGCCTCTGAGCTTTTGCAAAGCCACCGCATCGCCCGCCTTGAAGCTCTTCTTTGTCACGACATCTGCAGAAACCTTCACAGCAGAGCTGCTGTGCTCTGCTCATCGCCTGCTAGCAGCGGCTCCTAGCTCCCTCCCGCTGCCTGCTCTGCCTGCACCCGGCTTTTGTTTCTCCACTCCTGCCTGGGCTGCCCCCAGCTTCGTCCTTCGTGGTAGGCTCCGCGGCTCTGCAGCACTCAGCAGAACACGGTCCTCACCCAGTGGTGGGCACCCAAAAACGAGCTTAGGCTACGTTTGGGCCGATGCCTCCAGAGACGGTACGTTGCCGCATCTGCAGGGGCTGAATTTGGGCACAGCGAGACACCAGTTCGCCCCCGAAAGTGTGTTTGTTGTCCCGTTCGGACTGCAGCATGGCGGGAGAAACCCACGCGCAGAGCCGAACCCGACGCTGGAGCGGGTAGAGCTGCGGTTGGCCTCCGCTGCGGGGGCAGAAGCTGCCACACGCGGCCGAATCGCTCCGCCGCCGCCAGCCCTCTCCTGTCACCGGGGGCGGAGGGGCCCCGCGGTGGCCTTTCACACGGGGGGCGTACAGGCCCAGCCGCGTCAGGCCCCCACCGCCCTGCCCAGGGCGCCCGGCCCGCGCCCCCCGGGCCGGAGGAGACCCCTCGCCGCCCCTTCGGCCTCGGGGGGCCCTTTCCGCGCCCGCCCCGGAGGAGCTGGTCGCCCGCTCGGGCGGGATCCGGCCGCGGGCC
>VZTL01017784.1:1196-13380 GCA_013400535.1 Scopus umbretta
TTAAAAAAAAGAAAAAAGTAAGAAACCTTACATCTTCAGCTTAGCAGATGCACTAGCTTACCTATGTGGCTGCATTTAACACCTTGATATAAATCTTGTAATAGAACGAGTACATGAAGAAGATTCTGTCCTACAGATCCTGTGTACTGTACAGATGTAGCTCACTGACTATGGTTTTACTTCTGATCCTCATTGGGACGCTAAAGAGGAAAGAGTGCACTTTGCCTGAGAAACAAAAAAAGGGGAAAATAGTTGAGTAGAGAAAGGGAAAGGAAGGAAGGAAAAACAGGAAAAAAAATGATAAAAAAAAAATTGCTATCTTTAGTTGGAAAAGGTAGAAAAGCTGTGCAAAATCATGTTCTTTCCTTATCCTGAAGGGTTAGGGGAACTGAAGACGTGATTGTAGCTGGGTAGGAGGAATGACTTCAGCACTCTGCAGGGCTCAAGGAAAAAGAAAGACCTGCTCCATGCAATCCAAATAGCTCCTGGTGCTGCTCAGAGCACCTCCAGCAGCAGCTCCTATATGCAGCTAAGATGCTGCTGTGATAAGATCTAGGTCTTTTAGCTTAAATAGCTGAGATGGTCCTGGGTTCTTCTGATCCTTCCAGAGAGATCACACTAGAAGCAATGGATCCTTTACATCAACCAGCCTGTGAATTTCTCTGATTAGAAATAGCATGAAAGGCACACCATGAGAGGGAGACAGTGTGCCATATGAACTGTCTGTAGTTCCAGCTTTTTTTTTACTTTTAATATGAACCCAGGGATTTCCCTGCATGTTTGCTTACTGTTATTGTTTTTACTGCATACTGACATTCAGTTGCCAGAGTCCTATTTCAAATTTAGTAGGTGATGTTTCCTTTGCTGTTACATTTCATCCCTCGAATAATAGGTCCAGATCAACTTGTCATTGAGAAAATGGGCTCCAGTATTTCACAACTTGTGTAACTGCTTCCCTTCCTTCCCTTTTTATCTCTGTCTTTCTACAGCATCTCCACCTTTTTTCTTTTGCTTTTTGTTTTCCTTTATGGCATATCCAGGAAGAATGAAGGAGTATAAAGGAGGTGGTGAAGATAAATTAATATGTGGTTGTGGGCATGCTTGCATCTGATGATGATGAGATACAGGGAAAATCATCTACATACAGCAAATCTGACAGCAGTAGAAGTCAACTAAGGTTCCCCGAAATCATCCAGGTCTGCATTTGGCCTATCAGCATTAGCTTTTGGCAAAGAAAGTGCATCTTTGAATTTAAATTAAGCAGGTTGAAAGGTGGAATATGAGTGGCATTTACCTGCACCTGATGCTTAGTAAGTCAGTCTCAATGCTGGTTCATCCATGGGTGGTGAAGCCCAATTTGCATGATGTTCCCATCTGGCAAATGACATCTAGGGACCTCTCCATAGTACAGGGCATTGATTGCTAGGGAGCAGTGTTCAAACAGTCACTTAGCAGACTGGTGATGGGGCAAATGTAAGTTTATAAGCCCAAGGAGACATGGAAGTGTTATTGCTCCCCACAGGAGACAGCTGGTGCCTGCTGGATGAGTGTAGGAACAGTTTTGCAGTTCAGACTACAGTGTCATCCAGCCCTGAGCTCTGCTTTGATTCTTTTCCTTCCCACGTGTGATTTCCAACAGCCCACTGCCAGGCTGACATTTCTTCTCACTGCTGCTGGTGGCTGGCTTCCTTGCTGTTTGGAAACCCCAACAGGCATTATGACTGAGCCATATCACTGTGATTGACAGGTTTGTACACACAGCAGGCTGGGGCATCCAAGAAGCACTGACGACAGCTCACAGACATGTGAAGGCAAGAGAGCAAGTGTATTTGGCAGGTTGAGTAGCAAGCAAAACAGGCCTTGGCTTCAGCCCATGAGCTTTGAGGAGGCAGTGGGGCCAGTCCAGGTTTGAATTTGGTGTATGGGGTTACTGAGATGCATGAAAAGGAGGCAAAGAAGGATGAACAGATGAACAGATGTGGGAAAAGAGGGACATTATTAGATAAGGGGGATGATACAAGGGAACAAGAAGAAGAAAAAAAACAAACACAAAACAAAAAAAGGAACATTATATCTTCGTCAACAAAGATGCTTACTGTGAGCCTTGCTCTTCTTTACTATCCTGCCCCACCTCAGGAAAGAAATTACATTTGTCTTTCAAGCTGTTATCACTAGTCTCCCCATAAGGAAGAACAGCCTGTTGAGTTTCCACATTCAGAGAGCAGACCAAATCTCTTTCCTGGCTCCATCAGGAGATTCATATCACTTGTTAACCTCCCTAACAGAACAATTCTTATGTAGGTCTTATATTTACTGCAGTTCTTCCCTGCAAGCACAAACAGGAGGTCCTGTCCAGCGGTCCAAGTGTGAACTGCCTTGACACTATCCCACAAAGTAAATGGATAACATGATTGACCCTGAAATTAAAACATTGTGCTGCTAATTCAGGCGGATAAGCTGAGTATCCAAGTCTGCCAAAGATGGTATGAAAGCTATTGATTCTCTTTTTGTTTCCATTTCCCACTGTAAAATGGAAAATAGTGACACCTGTTTTCTTCCTTTATTTGATGGGACCATGTACGTGGGTAGGCCCAAGAGATGCAATAGCTCCTCTTCCAGCTCTGAACCTGTGGAACAGAAACTGGAAATTTCAAAATGTCTGTCCAAGGGTAGCCATGAAACTAGCTTGGCCAAATGTTTCCTCTCAGTGGGAGCAAATACTGAAGGGGCAGCCCAGGCAAAAGACTTTTGGTCCACCTTATCTAGTTAGGCTGTAACCTCTTGGAGGAAGGGATAGGCTACCACTATGGGTTTTACATGTTAGAGAATTATGATCTCACTTTTCTCTCTCCTCCCTATTAACCTTTCCTCCTCCTTCTTGCCCCAAGAGCTACCATTGTGGATTTCACAATATTTTCTCAGCAGCTTCTTTTGTCAGTTTTTTGTTTGGTTTGCTTTCTTTGTCATCAACAACATCTAAAGACTCATCTGGAGTTGAATATGCACCATGAAATTTTCTCACATTGGGAACTGCTTTATGCCTGTGTTTTTAGTAAGGTCAAATCTGAGAAAGGATTGTGATTTGTCTTCTCTCATATGTAAGCTTTGTTGTTTTGCTATTTGTCTGTGCTTTTCACTAAGTTTCACTGAAAACTTCAGCTCTATACCACTTCTTAGGAAGCAGAAAGAATATGGCAAAGGAAAAATCTACTTTATTTTCAGTGAGGTGTTTACATCTGGTTTATTTCTTTGTGTAGACCTGCTTTTACCATTAGATCCAGCAAAGATCTTGTAGATGCAGGCATGGGTAACATTAAACTGACTACGAGTCAGCCTAGATAGGAACCCCCAAAATGATCCATCAAACTTTCTGTACCAACTTCTAGAGCACCTTCAATGCCAGCTTATAAGAAAATGCTGTGTTGGACTGAGTGACCAGACAGGTTGTCCACGACTAGGCTGGGAATGAAGACATCACCACAGTCTGGTTTTTGTTAGACTGTGGTGACATGGGATTGTGAATCAGGGCAGCTGCCACAGCACAGCACACTGTGCACACATGAAATGCATGTGTGTCTACGGAGAAGGGAAGCAGAAGCCACCCCTTTATGGCTTGTGTTTGATCTAGCCCTGCTCTACCTTGGACACTACCCCTTCCTTGAGTGGGGTCCTGGATCAGGTGACATCCAAGAGTACCTTCTGTCCTGGTTTCTTCCCTGATCCTCTGGTTATGCATGTGTCTTGGTGACACTGGCTGTAACATGCAGAATAACAGATAGCCCTCATTCACTCTATTACATATTTTACAGGGAAAGTCTAGGAGTTTCAAAAGTTAGTGACTGAAGATTGGCTCTTAAATTCCAGTCAACATACCTAAATAAATAGATTACATACAAGGGAACCATCTGTTACTGAAGAAGTGAATCAAGGCCACTTATTTATATATTTCACTTTAAGCAACATTTTTGAAAATCTTAACTTCCTTGAATACAAGTGTTATCCATTGACACAGCTGCTACTCCCTTGCCATTGTCTCTCAACCTTCTTTCAGCCCAGTACGATACCACAACACAGATGAGGGCATCACTAGCTGTAGTGTATGAGCATTCTCAGCTCCCCTCTTTCTTCCCATGGAGTCAGGGTCCAGGTAATTGCTGTGCATAGATTTATGATGCTGCCTGTTAAGGAACTGTGGCTAGAAAACAGGTGGGCAGATTCCCAAAGAGTGTAGTTTCTGCTTTATGCTTCCTTATTTAAACATATGCATGGACTGGAGGTAATTTTGGACCCACACCCAGATTCAAAACTCCACACATCTTTAAGGTTTACTTGGGTCCAGAGATCTCCTTTTTAAGCCATTTGGATCCAAACTAAGTTTCCTCCAAGTTTCACAGCTGTCTAGATTTATGTAGTAAATAGTGAGGGAGCAGTTGTGGAAAGAGTCTGAGAGACTATAAAATGTGAAGGCAGAATTATAGTTCCAAATAGGATGTCTTTCATGGTTTAGTATGGAACCCCTTCAGGGGTGATAAAGTTCAGATCTGTGTGTTCAAGGAGAGACATACCTTGCTGATACTGCCAACAATACTCCCCTTCTGCTTCCATACCCTGTGCAGCAAGCTTCCATGATAAGACATTGTGTTGTCCAACTGGAAAACTACCAATAGACCTTTTACATTGAGAAAGAAGAGAGCACTGACTTGGACAACAGAAGATGAGGGGGTGAGAGAGAGAGAAGGTGGTTTCAATTTTTCAATAAAAATAGAAATAATTATGCTAAAAAAGACTTTTTAAAATTTTGTTTAAAAAGCACTGGAAGAGGTTTTTCTCTCTGCCCCTTGACATTTCCCTGTTCCTGCAGGAATTCCTATTTAGCCTAATTAAGCTCTGTTTCTCCTTCATTTGGGCTCCATAACTCATTAGCTTCCAGCTGGGCAACTCGTGATTCTAGGATGTCTAATTACCTTCTTCTAGCAGATATCCTGATTGCCTTTGGTCAAAAAATGCTGATCCAGTCCCTTCAGCTGATCTGAACTGATCTCAAAATGAGTTGTGTCATTAGCCCCTTCTAATTTCACTCATTCTTTCTACTTATTCCCCTTGGTCAAGTTCAACATCACATATGACCTGATGTGATAGAGAACAAAGGATATAATACAGCCAGTTTCTTAAAGGGGAACACTCACTAACTCTATTGGTCTCATTCTCTTGATAACATCAAGAAGTTTGGTTTGAAGTTCCTGAGGCACACGGATGGATAAGTATCTTAATCTATTTCAGCTAACCACAGAGGCCAGCTCTTTTTCTCTCCTTTCAAAGGGTGACATTAAATCCATTTTAATTGGGTATGAGACCCTAACTCAATTTTGATTCTTTTCTGGGTCTGTATCCAAAGTTAATTTTTCATAGTCACGTTAAAGAAACCAGTCGGATTCAAAGCAAAGTTTATAATATTCTTGTAAATTTGGATAAATACATCAGTGTGGATCTAAACGTTAGTAAGAGGTTCATGCCATTATTTGTGTGGTTAGTTTTATTCAGGCTTAATTGACTGGTTTTCTTTAAAGAAAACAAGTCTTCCATTGCAAAGACTGACCCTGATTTAGTGGTCTACACAGATTATATTTTTTGTGTATAATAAATGCCCCAGTCACAAGACATCTGCTGTAGCAGGGAAGAATTGCACAGTTTGTATTGTTAAAACAGATCAGAATTGAAGTGTTTTGTTGATTTATTAATGGAAGGTAGTTAAATGCCAGTCAGCACAATATACATTCATGATATAATGTCAGCAATGAACCAGATAAACCATAAGACCAAACTCTTACAAAATGTTGTTGTACACCTACAAATTTCTAAACATCATTTTACAACTCGTCCAAAACTTCTAATCCCATAGATATACACACAGAGAATTCATTTTCCAAGGGTGGGCTATGTGGGTACCTCCACACTCAACTATCAGAGAGCAACAGATTATCAGTAGCTGGGAATGCATGCTTGAGATATCTACAACCTGACTTCTGATATTTTTTCTAAATTGCACTAAATGGTGTTCTCTCTTTCCAGTAGCCCCTTCCTGTCTCTCTTTCCCAAACTTTATGTTATAGTTTCACTTGGGCTGCAAAACATTTTGAAGGCACTCCATAGAATCATTTCCTTATTTCTCATTGCTGTAGACTATTGTTCCGAGACTAAAGATTCCAGCTAAGGTGTCATTTTCCTATCTGAAAACAAGAGAGACTTATCCTCTCCCTAGAACAAGAGCATCCACCTATTGTCTGTCATCAATAAAGGCTGCTTTATTCTATTATACCCTCACTAATTACGGAAAAGTTCTGTGCTGATATTCTGCCACTCACCACCAGTATGCAACACACTCTGGTACTTCAGACACCTGGAAGTGATGGGGATTGTGCTTCAGCTGTAATTGAGACAGTCCTTCTAAATCATTGCTTGGTAGTAGGTCACTCTGAGTACCGAGCTGTTACCACCACCCTAAAATCCCTGTTCTGATTGAGACGCTTACGGATACAAGAGGTTGAGAAAGTGGGTTGTGTTGCCATTACCAGAGTAGCATTAATATTTCAGACAGAGCTCTGTATTTAAGTAGCATTGATGTCTTCAGCATACCAGGGACACAGCAGTGAATTCATGCTTGTGGTGTCACTGCAAGCACATTAAATCTGCTTTTCAGGTGTGGATATTGATACCTGGAAAGGTGGCTTGCTCCAGGCCACAATAACTAGGTCAAGTAAGGGATTAGACTCTGGAAAATGTGTTTAACCCAAGGGACTATGCTATTTTTCCTGTCAGGATTCTGGGTTTCCAAACTGTCATACATTAAACAGATGAAGTTCAAATTAAAGCAGTGGGGCTGATGTTACTTTTGAAGGATTTCCACACTGAGGACAGTTTATTGACTTCATTTTCTCATTAATTCACCAAATATTTTGATATGCCTTTGTGAAATTGAGTTTCCTTTGAGCTGTTACATTTCCCCATGAAGTGATATTTTTTCATCTGTCAAAAAAAGTGTGTCATAAAGACCCTGGCCATGGCATGGAAAGAAGACACCATTCTGAGGATGAAATATTTTGCTTTTGCAGGAACTGTGTTGTCAAAAATCAGTTTTTTCCCTTCATAGCACTTTTGATGGAGTATTATTTCTCTTTTGCCTATTTATTATAACCTATGCCTTGGTGGTTTTTATTTTTAGTGGAGATGGTTAACTACCTGGCTTAGGCATGTTGACCAGTTCATGAAAGTGCACACAAGTTTGTCAGGCGTGCAATGTATAAAGTATTTTTGCTGACATAGATGCAATGTGGTGCTTCTTTCCATAAATAAAATGACAGATTCTGCTGTTAAAAGGATCAGCTGATGCAACACACTTTATTATTTCAAAAGAATAACAACTTCATAAGAATAAAGAATGTCTCTCCAAGAAGTTACTGCTGTCTCTTTAGGTGCATGTGAATGTGCTCCCTCCCCCTCTCACTCCAAAACTGGGTTATCTGATATTTTGCCCTGATGTGCCAACAATAGGATAATACGATAGATTAAGCCAAGGCAGTCACAATTAATTCCCAGCTTTAATTTAATTTCCCTTTTTAAATAAACCCAATTTACCTCTGTGGAGGTGTGACATGTCTGATTACACACAGAGGCACTCGGAGCAGCCATGCTTGGAGAGGGAGATGGAGGGAGAGAGACTGGAGTGATCTCTGTGCATGATGTGATAAGAGATCAAAGCTAACAGAGCTCCTCAATATTTCTATTGGCAATAATTCAAAAGAACCTGCATTTCAAATGTCCCCCTCTAACTGCTTTAATTGCAGAGATAATAACTCTGGATCCTGGTAAAGGAAAAGAATCAGGGGTCAGTCCTCTAAGTAGCAGAAATTATGGAAATTAGAAAGGCTAGTTAAGGTAAATAATCCTCATCACCTCCTGCTTCATCCTGTTTTCAGAGTACATGGTTTTCAGCTCGTGCGAGAGTGGTGACATGGGTTGGGCCTCTTGCAGGAATCAGAGGCAGGTTTTAAAATGTACTTTAAACTCTTGTGTGGGCTTTCTGTTTTGTCTGCTATACCAGTTCCAAGAACAAACTTTTGAAGTTTTTAAAAATTTTCCTTTCCCTCAGTAGTGTAGGCTCGGTTGTGCACATGTGTGTGTTGATGTGAATGTGTGTGTGCCCCTGTGAAAGCCCATTGCTTTGTAGTGATTTCTAATTCTTTAAAAGCTTATGGGCTACCTTCCCAAAGCAGAGTCTGTTTAAATAATTTCATTCAACTGGAATTAAATATTTCAGAAAATTGGGAGATTTAGCAGCAATGGTTGCTTTTAAAGGCTTTAATGTATTTGAAGACAAGACTTTTCATTGTGACTAGGTTTACCCTATGTGATTTTTAAGCAGGTGGTAAAGCACAGTACATGGTCTGTTCTTTGGCTGTTATGACACCTGAGTGAAGGTTAGAAAGCAGGAGACTAACAGTCATGAGTGGATTTAACTGTCTAAGACAGAGCCAACACAAGGCCCTGGTGTGGTGGGAGACTTGTTGCTGAAAAAAGAAAAGGCTTGCACAGGAAAATAATGACAAAAGTGACACCCAGGCAGGGATATGAAATCAGAGGCCAAATGGGAAGGTTCATCAGTGCCAGCATTGCAATAGGTGTTGGGATACAAAGACGTATTTAAGATATTGAAAAACTTAGATCCAAAAACAGACTTTGCAGCCCAGGTCTGTGCCTGGTTGTACATCCACAGATAAGCCTGTGTCACACTGCAGCCTGGTTCTTGCCTGCACTGAATGGCTTTGACCTTCCAGGTCTCAGGTATCCAAACACACTTTCTGACAAGTACCTTGGAGCTCATATGAAGAGCTTTTGCCAGCCTGAATGCCAGGGAGTGAGGATGGTTCTCTGTGAGCTACAGCTCTTCTCTGTTTCTCATAGAATCATTAAGGTTGGAAAAGACCTCGGAAATCATCCAGTCCAACCATCAACCCAACACCATCANAAATCTCATACAATTGAACTCGGCCCATTGATCCAGCCTGTCCAGATCCCTCTGCAAAGCCTTTCTACCCTCAAGCAGATTGACATTCCCACCCAGGGATGATCTCTGTCTGGGAAGGGAGAGCAGCCACAGATCTGCTCTATCACAGAGCAGAACCTCAGGAAGGCCCTTGATAGTTTTACAGATGTAGGACACAGGAAATTATTTTGAAGCCATCATTGCCAAATCCCTTCAACCTTTTTTCCATATTCCACAACAGCAGGAAGGGAGAGTTCTGTCCTCTCCTAGGTACCTGATTTCCATTGAAGTCAGTGAGAATAAGGCAGCTAAATACCTTGGGGAATCAGGTAGTAAGAATCTCATTACTTGGTTCTTTCTGTGTGAAATGCTCACCACTAAGATGTGCATTTCTTCCGTAAGGTAATTTCTAACACTCAGTATACTGAGTTCAAATCTAGCTCAAGCAACATTACTCAGCACTCAAGTCAGTCTTGTAAACACCATGAAAACAGTGTGAATTAAATCCTGATCTGATTAAAGTTCATGTGGTGGCCCATACTGTAGATTTTTAAAAGTCAGTATCACCAGCCTAAAGTACAATGCTTTGAAAGATGACAGGTACCAAGCCAGAAAACCTGTAAGAGCTAACGGCTATGGTCAGACCGTGCAGTTCCATGCTCCGGGCCACAGGTAATGATTTGCTGGCTTTGAATTTGGTCATTTCTGAATCCAGAAGCTCCATTTAATGCTTGTGTTTCTCCTGTGCTTTTTATCTTTGAGCAGTAAGCAGGACCAGATCAAGTTAGGAATCAAGCTTTGGGTCTATTTGGCAAAGATTGAAAGCTATACTTGTTTCTCATCTGTTCTCTTTCCAGTTATCCCATCAAAATTTGTAGACATTTTAGAGGTGATTGCACTGATCCTCAACTTTCTCCACCCAAACTCCTACGAATACAGAGTTCAGGCTGGCTGAAGAAGTCTTATCTCATTGATTTGATTTCTTCTACTTGTGCTACTGATCTAGCTTAGATCAATTTTATTAATAATACAACTAAATTTTTCTACAGTGATTTTCAAGTGGGCTATGGAGGCTAAAGTGTTAATTTGCTTGTTTTCTCATACATTTTACATTTCTAGACACTAAGAAAAAGCTACCTTAATTGCTTCTGTGCCACGCACTCTGTACTTTGGCTGTGTTCATTCGGTTCCATCCTTTAAATGTGTTCTGAAAATCTGAAGGTTGTGAGATATTTAATGTAGCTTTTCCTTGAAGCTGAGTATATGCATTTTTTTTTTTAAAGCCCACATACAAGAAGAATGCCAAATGTTTTATCACATTTGGATTTTGCTTAATATTCGCTGTTTCTATTGATGTCTCTGTTCAGGGACTAGGTTATCCTGTACTGTTTCTGTGTCAGTAATATCTATCCATCTTGCTTGACTGGCATTTATCACTCTTCTCTCTTAAAGCCTTGCAGTCTTTGTTTTATACTCCATCTTATGCACTTCTTCAGCAAAGAAGTGGATTATCCTGAGACAAACAGAAAAGCGGTGACAAAATCAGGGAAACGAAATATAGAGATGCCTACCCCATCCTACCTTATTCTGGGCCATTTTGCAGAGCCTTGAAGACATAGAAAAGTCTTTTTAGTGAATTATGATGAGATGTAATCAAATTGAGTAGTTACCTGGCTTAGATACCTGAATTCACAGTTTGAACTCAGTTCAGAAAGTCTTCTCCAAGTCACTTTCAGAATCTTTGCTGACTTCATTAAAGGTTTAGAAATCCATTTGAACAGTGCAAATTGTCCCCAGGAAGCAGAAAACAGCTTTGTTCAATATTGAGTTATTATGATATCCTACCTATCTCTTTTCATTTAGAAGGCCAGGTTTTCTCCTGGATACCTTTCTAATGCATATTTTGTTTAAGCAACGTCAGCTTTCCAAAATTCTCCCAGAAATCCCTCCACCATGAGCATATCCAGACACAAAATGGCCTCTTGATTCATTAGTCCAAGGTTTGGCTTTTCTTAATTCTGCAGCAAAATTCTGCAAGGGCTTGTTCTGTTCTTTTTAATTCCCAAGGGCTTGTTCTGTTCTTTTTAAGACCAGTTGTAATATTTATGGGTCCAATCAATAGCATATGGTATGTAATAGAAAGACAAATAAATGTGAAGTATATACACAGCATTTGCATCCAGAGTTCTGAGTGGGAAATAAGAAACTTTAAGGTAATTAGTTATAGGGTCGTATGCATCCTACTCTTTACCAGACTTGACTTCCTGATCCTTTAATGAGTTTGTTTGAAAGTTTAGAGAAACAGTACTTGTGTTTGCCTCATGCCCCATAACGGGTAGTAGTCTTTAGTCACCAGTTCTCACAAGGAGAGCAAAGGGCACAGTTTTTTCTGAGTATATGAGTTTACTAATAGCAAGACCATCATGAATCTTGGGCTCAGAGACTGACCTCCTGTGAAGGTAACCAAGCTGGTGATTGGATGCTCTTAATTATAATAATTATTTCCCCATTAGGCATTAGGACCCTGCTGCCTTCAGCACTACACAGTAAGGCAGCAAGGTGACCCTTGGCTCAAAGAGCTGTCTAAGATGTGAAACAAATGGCTGCAACACACACGATAGGGAGCACAAGATCAAATCCAGGCTGTTGTGGCTGCGTGACCAGATGTAGGCAGAGGACTTCCACTCAGTTTGCTGGTACTGTCCAGTGCTTCATGGCAGGCTGCCTCTGTCCCCAGCTACTAAGAATCCAGTAAGTATGTGGAGATGGAGTCTCAGCATGCCCCAGCACTGCTTTATTATTTATTATTTTCATTTATTTTTGCTTTTCATTTATTATTGCTTCTATACATGGAGCTCCTGAGGAACACCAGAGAGAAACTGAGACATGGTGCTGCACGTTGCAATATGCTCAGTTGTCTTCTTCCCCAATCTCCATGTATTTTTGTTCCTCAGCAGCTGCCACATAAGATTTGCCAATAATACTGCAGTGCTGCCTTCGTTTCATGTTGCTACAACAGACCTAAGACAGTATATAGCAGCTGACTCTAATTTTCTACAGCCAACACCCTTAAAGTTTGGGACAGTCCCACAGAAGGAGCAGGAAGTTCATAGGTGAGACCATTTTAGTATAGGTATAAAAGCA
>VZTL01017784.1:13404-40049 GCA_013400535.1 Scopus umbretta
TAAAAGCAAGAGAAATATCCCTCTGAGAGTGAAAAAGAAAACTATTCACTTTGACAGATGATACTTAATTGAGTAAAAAACTAAATAAGCAAAGCACCAGCCGCTCTCTTTTTGACTGCTCCTAAACACAATGTTTTTTGCTCCCTCTGGTGGAGCTCTGAAATAGCAGATCAGCAACACGCACCTCCCAAATCGGTCTGCTAATGGGACTGGAGCACAGTGCACAGCTGGTGTAGCAGAGGGTGGCTTGCAGGATTAGCTGCTGGCATTGTTGGCATTGTACCCTCCCTCTGCTTCAGAAAAAGGAAAAAAAAAAAAAAAAAGAAAAAAAAAAGAAAGCACATATCGGATAACAAAGTCACAAGAAATAATGAATATAGCGTTTTACAGCATGCATCAGGCTTATAAATCTAATCACTTCTCACTTCAAGGCCAAATTAGTGAAAAAGATGAAGTTTAGTCTCAGTTCACACAGAAAATATTATTGTGTGTCATGAAAACAGACCTAAGAATCTCAAGTAAATAAATGCTACTGCTAAAATAATTTCTTAGTTTTGGGGTTTAATCTATTCAGTTCTCACTATGGCCATTTCTTCACTGAGGAGGTATATCCCTGATCCAAAATAAAGAGTCAGTTAATTACATTCACAGGTGATACAAAATCAGGAGGTGTTGCAAATCCCAAGGAGAACAGAGAAGTAATGTAGATTGCATTTAATTCCATGTAGCTTCTTGTACTTGCCCCGTAACTGTCAAAGCTGAGAAAGAAATAGAGTTTGAAAATAAAACAAAATTAGATTCAGCCTGGGAAAATGCACACAGGGGGAAACTCATCTGAAACTAAATTTTTTTGGAGGAAAGGGAAATACTTGAAGAACTGACTAGTGAGAGATGGATGGTGAGAATGAATAAATGAGTTATGAGTCTGCAAAGCAATGTGCTGAAGGGAAAAACCAATGTGATTACAGGTTTCTTCCACCTGAGGTTATGCAGTCATGCAGGAAAGATTAAAAGATCTAATTGGGCCAAAATCAGGCTGTTGGGGTTCAGTTCAGTTTGGCCCAAATATGTGCCCCAGCATATAGAGTTTGGTTAAACCACGAGGAAAGCAGCACCCACCAAGCATGGCCAACTTTTCTGATCCTCTGAATCGCATAAGTCAAAGCTTCAGGTGTTCACGATCAACAACACATGTTCCTTGTACCTTGCAGGGCATAGGGTGAGGAAGCACTCCGAGTGGACCACAGACAGCTGGTGATAAGATTTTCCCAGGGACCCTGTTTTGGTACTACAAGATGGAAGATGAATGTGGACCAGGGTCCCTGATGCAGACTGAGAGGTAAATCTGAAGTGCCTAAGAGGCACAGGTTGGCTATTCATGGCTACCATATCTCTAAGTGAAAATAAACCTCAAAAAGAGAGGGAGAGCTGGATCCAAAGGGTGTGTGACTTTAAAGAAATAACAGGTAGGTGAGCAGAGGATTTGAAGGACAATTCACCTGTTAAAAATGTCCTAGTAGTGAGCTCTAATAGACTGTTGAATAATCCCAAGGGAAACAACATAAACAATTCAGAAACAATTCAGATACACAAAACTCTCCAGGTCAAAGTACTAATGAACAGCAAATAAAGGACAATCTTGCAATGGCTGCAGAGAGGAGACAAGACAAGCTGATACCATCTCTAACTCACATTATTCTATAACAAAACATCACTGAGCACTCAGAAAGAGGAGTGAGGCCAAATTTAGCCCTGGTAAAAGCAGATTAATTTGTTTAAAAGACAGGAGCTGGTATATCATGGTGATATACACTGAGCTCCTGACAAACTTTATCACCCAGTAATTCCTGAATCATACACATGCATTTTAGTGGCTTTTGAGTATTGACAGAGGAATTCAGAATGCAAGATGCCCCTCAGTTGGTGGAAAATGTGTTATATCTCTTGATAAGCTAATTCAGTGGTTAATTATCCTGATTCTTTAAAACATGCAGTTTGTTTCCAGTTTGATTTTTTTTTTCCCCCTGTCTTCTAATGATTGGGCTTCGTCATGCCTTTGCTAAAGAGCCTTCAAACACTTTCCTCCCTGCATCGGCAATGCAGCCTGCAAGCTAATCTCCATGAAGTCAAATTAAGGCATTCAATCCCCAAGAGAGATGTGATTTAAAACTCATCCCTCCTGTTGTTTTCTCCTATTGGCTAATTTAAGTAGCTCCCTTCCCAGCATGCTGGCTCTAGTGAATTCTGTTCCTTAGCACCCAACCCTCCAAAGTGTCATTAAATCAGGAATGAAAGGTTTGAAAGCCAGACACTGCAATGTTCAGTGTTGCAGTGGAAATACTCCTATAGATCTGTGCCCCAGGCTTTGCAAGTCTGAAGAGAGCAAACCCTAACTCTACATATGGATCTTACTATACGGATCTTGGCATCTCCACACCAAAATTTCAGGAGTGCTGTATTACCTCTGCTACTCCTTTCCTCCAAATCTGAGGTGTTGCTCTACTCAGCACCCTATTGCAAGTTATATAGAAGGTATTTAATGCCACTGTTAACAGCTGTTCTAATAGATTACTAGATAGTGACCTATAGACAGGAACTAATGGATTATGAAGAGAAGTGGGTGAAGTAAATTCTGGCATGTTATGCAGTGGCATCAAGTTCATAGATATTCAGTTTTAAATCAGTGACAAGTTTTTTGGATCCCAGTAAAGGACTACTGTTTTGGGAATCACCACAATGTGTAGTAAGCCACCAAAAATTGACAGGACCTGCCATGGATCTGCCAGATGGGGCAAGAGTGGGTCATTAACTGAAGTAATAGCCTATTCAAGTGGAAATACCTTAAGAGAATTATTTCTCTGAAACCTGCTAGGAGAACTAGTTCCTTCATGGCTCTGCAGGGGTATGAGGCAGACAGCTGGAAAACCTCGGATGTAAAATTAAAGAACCAGGAACTCATGGTGGGATATACAAAGTCAAGCAATTCAAAAGTAGGCCAGTAAGCTTTGGGTTAGAGAGAGAAAGGAGAAATGCAGGATTTTATAGATGAGGTTTTGATTAACTGTGGGAGTAAGCAAGCTCAACAAAAGCTAGTCTGGTTGCAGTTCAGAGGCGCCACAGCTGGGAGACTTAGCCAACTGGTCAGACTGATAGACAGCTCCAGGGAGTGATTCAGCCCAGCTAAGATCTGATTCACCCTCTGGAAGTGCCAAGCTCTTGATTTAGATCTTAGGTAAGACTGACTCACTCCCTGAAGGCACCTTTCTCCAAAGGTTACAGAGGACCCATAGCACAGTGGGTGCTAAAAGCCAACTGGAAGAACTTGGTCTGGCCACAACTGCTTTTCATTGCAACCAGCAAGAGTTGAGCCTGAAGTCAAGTCACTCGCATGATGGGACTCTGGGAAAGGGTCTGTGCTGGTCCTAAGCGAGAGAGTGTGGTGCTTTCCTATAAGACAAAGCTGGGGAAAGGGAAGGTCCAGAGAGGCTGGACCCCAACAGAGGGAAGCACGTGATGCCAGTTTGCTGGTACCTAAACACACCAGCCTGCTGAGAGTCCCACTAGGAGCAGATTACAAGGAATGCATGAATGCCAGAATCTCCATGTACATTTGGCAATTTTATAGCTATTACTAAGCATGTGTATTTCAGCTGGCTCTGGGGAACCAACTTGGAATAGGTCATACCTTGCTAAGTCCAAAAACAATTATAGGTATTTATTCTTTATTTCAGGAAGAACTATTTAGTTGTTTTTAACTATTTAAGAGGTCAGCGTTTTTTCCTTTACATATCTTCCTTTCTTGATGCTATGTTTTCTCGAAAGCTATCAGTTTCAATATACACTGCAGGATGTGGAAACTGGATCTTCCTACTATGTCCTGCCCTTACTGTAGTGATGGTTATCTGTTTCTTAATGCTGTTGTGAAACTTGTTTTGTTATTGCTCATGAGGTGCCACAAGACTCTGGGATGGACAACACAATGACTTTGTAAAAATTATTGTTTTGATGATGTATAATCTATACAGATGACCATCAAATCCAGGGATTAAATACTGCCTTTTACGTGCTCCATGAGGAGGGTTACCACACAAAAACTATTTCCTAATTATTTCTGCAGATAAAACTCATTATGACTTTCTCAATTCTTAATCAATACTTTAAAGGCCTTCTGTTTTATAGAACAGTTCATCAATATTTTATTTATTTTAATAATTTATCCTTTATTACAGAACCAGATGGAGCCTGCGGCACACTTGTCCTCAAGAAACCAGAGCAAGGAGGAGAAGGTGCCCAGAATCCACATCACCTGGGACTAAAGACTAGCATTTTCCTCTGTCCTGTCCATATATTTGCTATGTCTTAGGTTCAGTCACAGGGACTAACTGTATCTAGTGTACCTGCAGCCACACTATAAACTTGGAATTGCAGGATTGTGGAAGGGAGGTTGTTCTGCTCCCCTTAATACTGATTCCTAACTGTGGGAGATGCCATCTGTCCCTGCTGATGGGCTCACAGCTCTCAGGAGACCTTGACATCATTTGCCAGATTTCCCTGTGTGGTCTCTGGACTTGGGGGAAAGGAATTAAATGTTTTGGTGAAAGAGTCAATCGTATTCTTTTCTCTGGAGCTGGGAAGAAGAGCTGTGAGTGACAGTCATCTCAGCTGAAGGGTCTTGGGTGCATGGCTATGCAAAACTGCCCTTTGTCCTCTTTATGCATGTATTTGTAAATATATATGATCCCAATCAAGAAAAGGGATTTTTTTACCTGAGACGTAGGTCTGAACTGAGGAGCAGGTAAAACTGGTGAAGAAACTACTAAGGTGCTTTTACTGAGAAACCACCAGGGTGCAACTGAGATATGATTTCATGTCAACAGATCCAGATGATATGAGGTGGTATTTCCCAGGTGTCTAGTCAGGACAATAGTAGGGTAAAGGTTACTTTACTAATGCCAGTAGGTGGAATACGGTTGCAGATAGTAGCTTGAGGAAAAGATTTTTCAGGATCTGGAATAGGCATCAATCACCTTTTTTTATGTTTTTTGTACTGTTCCGGGAAAAATTGAGAGTAGTTTTGGATTTATGGTTATTACTAGAAATTCAGATAGCAGTGGTGTCTAGGAGCTCTTTCTTTTACTCTGTGTCTGGCTAAGAAATGTGGCTTTTCTCTCTGGAAGCAGTCTTTGCCTTGGCAGTCTGTTCTTGCTTGCTTTCTAAACCGTCAGGTGATATAGGACATTCTGGGCAGCCTGCTGCATTGCTTCAGCCACCGGGCATGCATTACAACATTCTCCCGTACATGCACATATCTGAGGCTTAACACTTAGTGGTCCTGTTTTATAGTTGTTGATTTCCTTCTCGCCTCTAGTTGCAGTTCAAGTCTTTGAGTTTGTTTACAAAAGTTTTTACCTCTTGGTTTTGGCTACTTGAGTGACCATCTTTCATCCTGTGGCATACCATGGTAGGTGGTGTTAGCTGAGTTACTTCATCCCTATTTTTCAGTACAGATTAGGCTGGTGGTGGGATGTTATCAGCAAAAACCACCTCATTATATAGTTCCTTCCCCAAGTCTGACTTAGAGCCTGCATTGGCCTTGAATATAGATGACAAAACCTGTCTCTTCTTCCTACCCTGGAAGACCATGGTGATGGGGGAGGTTTTTTTGACATATATTTTTGCCATTGATGAAAAGTAAATTACTGTGTAAAGGGAATAGAAATAAATACTGCTGTTCATTGACACAATAATCTAGGATGACATGATGACCAGAATGGGTACTGATTTCAGACTTGTTGACATGTGGAAAAGGTTTTCCTTTGGGTGGAGAGTAAGCCAAAGAAAAGGGATCCAGATCCCTCAGGGTCTGGACATGTGTGCAGACAGGGAGTTAAGCAGGAGAAAAGGTAAAGGGGGATAAGGATGTAAAGGAGAGCAGGAGAGCAAAGAGAGATGATAGAAGAGTGACAGGAGGAAACAAAGAAGATTCTCCATGTAAGAAAAAAATGAAAGGTAGAAAATCACTGATGACAGAAGAAGAGGAAAGGATTAAAGATAAATAGAGTATCAAAAGAGAGTTGGAAATAGAAAGTGCAGAAGAAAACAACAAATAAAACCTAAACAGGTTGCTAGAGGTAAGATGTTGAGAGAAATATGTTCAAACAGTTTTATGTCACATGGAAGTCAGATTAAATACAAAGACAGTAGGGTAAGGAAGAAATAGTATAGTATATAATGGAAACAGACATAAAGAAGGAAAAAAAAGTAAGGGGAAGGAAAAGAAAGACCTGAAGCAACTGAGGCAGAATAAGCATATCACTTCTGATTGTTTTGCAATACAGAACAACTAATGTCAGTTCCTTGTAAAACAGGCAAATAGGCAGACAAAAGGGTAAGGTTGGACAGACAGTTTGCTTCCCTCCCAGGCTCAGATTCATCCCTCTGGTAGTTAGATGCCTGAATGTCCTCCCTAAAGCCAGGAATATCATTGCCTTAAGATCACTCTGTAATCAATGGCTAGCAAGAGGGTACCTTCAGGAGGTAATTCAGACTATCCATCTCCCGCTATTGACTGGAAGGAGTCCAGAGTGATGAGAAGCCATGTTTCAGTCATATGCTTACCTCTCAAACAATCTTCCTTACTACGAGACAAACCTTAACCTCCGCGTCCCTCAGATTATTTATGCACACAGCCCTAATCTGCACATTCACAGAAATTTATCATCCTCAGAGCGAAGGCTGCTGCAGAGCCCTTTGGCAGGGCACAATGGAGCTGCTCATGCTGCTGCTACCCGTGTTGAACCTTTTTTGTGAAGAAAAATAAGATTTCAGTAGGTGGATCTGCTGATATATCTCAGTCCCAACCTAAGAGATTCCACAGTTAGACCAATTCAAGGCTTCTTTAGAGCAAAGAAGGCCACATACACACAAATCTGCTGTGGCAGGAAGGTTGTAATCAAGACTAGGAGAAAGCAAGTCAGTCCCCTGTGCTTTCTGAACTTGTTCAGGATTTAAGCAGCTTCCACCAGTGAAAAAAATGTAGCTGCCACCAATCCCACTAAGTTTGGGTATTGCACGTATTACACATGCTTCTCCTTCAACAGCTCCAACCCTTTCAACAAATCGCTTCATTAGAGTTATTGAGCTTAGCAGAGCAGCAGAGTTAATTCTTTCACTTGTCCTTTCCCTATCCACCGCCTGAGCCTTATAGCACTTTAAGTCACAACACATGAGACCAGTCAGATACTGACATGGTTTGACAAGCTTTGCTTCTGTGGCATCTCCTTTGTTTAAAATCCCGTCGATTACATTTTCTTCTAAAACACAGGATGATTTCCAACTTTACACCCACAGAATGATTCATTTGACTTCTGAATCGTCTGAAAGCTTACAAAGATCCCTTCCCAGCATCCACTCAAAGGGAGGATGGTAAAAAAGAGATGAACATCTTTATTTCTTTTGCTTCCAGAAGTTAAGAACATACTCAAGCTTGATAAAGGCCCTCCTTGTGCTTATTGGAGAGTTTATTAAGATGGAGCAATTGAAGTCAATGTTCAATTTAGTCTTAATAATACAGATGTCTTCCAGTTCCCTTAAGACCTGCCATACTAGCAGCAGATGATAGAAGTGGTTTTCACAGCACCAAGGGTAAATGTATGCAAATCCCTATATCATTCAGATTAGTCCAGTGCTGAGTGGAAGCCAGATGGGTTCTTCTAGGTCTAATTCTCACAGAAGCAAAGAAAAGATCCATGCAGACAGAGGCTCAGTTCTTCTACTAAGAGAGGGGCCTGGTGACCCAGCCAAGATACACAGCTAACCACCTGTTCACCTATACATTTACCCATTACACATAGAAAGGATTCCTTTGCCTTAGAGAAGAGGAAGCTCAGAGGATGGAAGAGCTTGTAAAACAGATCTACCTATAGAATATTTGATGTTTATAATATGTCTGGCTAAGGACAGTACAGACAGAAAGGAAATCCCTGTCCCAAAGAACCTACAGTCTAATATTGGTACTTCCATGGCTAAATATTTTTTAAAAAATCTCTATGGTAACAGAATTTCACAGCTTTAAAGAACACAGTGAAAGTGTAGTGCCTAAATCTATTTATAGAGATGTGTAGGAAACACAGTTAAGGAGAGAGACAGTATATTAATGGGAATGACTTGGCTATTGAATTTCTGGAATTCGGCACCAAAGAGCCCTGAGGGAGAAAAGGATCAGTAATGCAATAAGGACTGAAGAGTTCAAAGGGGCATGCAAATAGTACCTTTTACTCAGGGACAGATTTCATCCATACTGAGACTTGTCCATACCGAGACTTTTCCACTCCAAAATTTCCTTCCCTAACCTTACTGTTCAAAGGGCTTCTGGAATGGTACCTTATTGTCCTGTCTGGCAAGCTACTCGCACAAAGTGAGGATATAACGTATGCATGTGGTCTGCTGATTTTCTATAGAGCTTTAGCACTGATGGCCATTTTCAGACTGTGTGCTATAGGTATGTAACTTACACATTACAACTAACTCAGCATCTGATTTCAAGAGGGAGATGAAAAATTCAGACTTCCTATCATTACCCAGGGTTGCTGAAACATGCCTTCCTAAAGACTCAAGGAAGAACAGAAATTCTAACATCTAATTGAAGCCTTTTAAAAACCAATCTGAATGTGGCCCCAGGTCTCTGAGATGCTTTGAGCTCTCAGAACGACTGCATGCTTAGCTTTCAAGGTACCGGTCAATTTATTTATAAAGCTTGATGGTAATTCTTAGGAAGACATGAGATAAAATCTGGATCGGAAAGAATTAGATCTATTGGCCCTAGAAAGAGAAAGGTTTTCAGTCTTTGAATTCTCTTGAGACTATGAAAAAAAGGGGCTTCCTGTTCCAGATGAAGATGGGACCTGTACCAGTTCATTCACATGGATTTTTGGCCACAGTGATACTGTTCTCCTAGGATCTGACCTGAACTACAGGTTCATTTTCAAGGGGCACAGTAGCAGTAACATCATATGAAAATCAGCCACAACCAGAATTTCCCAACCATCAAGCACAGATGTGGCAGTATCAGTCAAGTGAGGGGTAATGGCCTCAAGTTGCACCAGGGGAGGTTTAGATTGGATATTAGGAAAAATTTCTTTACTGAAAGAGTGGTCAGGCATTGGAACTGTCTGCCCAGGGAGGTGGTGGAGTCCCCATCCCTGGAGGTGTTCAAAATACGTCTAGATGTGGCACTTTGGGACATGGTTTAGTAGTCATGGTGGTTTGTTGGTTTTTTTTGTTTTGTTTTTTTTGTTTTGTTTTTTTTTTTGGGGGGGTGTTGATGGTTGGACTGGAAGATCTCAGAGGTCTTTTGCAACCTTAACAATTCTATGATTCTATGATTCTGTAAGTGTGGTGAATTGGTTGATCTTGAGCGATGTGCTATTCACAAGTAGTTCAAAAAGGTATTTGCAGGAGCTATGTGACATGACTAACAGGGAGAGGCAGAAGGGAGAACTACTGACTCTCTGGCTTGTGGATTATGTGAAGGGAGCATAGAGAAGTAAAGCCGATATCATTGGTCTACCTGGGATCCAGCTCACTATCCACAAAGAAATGGTGAGATGCCCTGTGAACCACCCACCTGTGAGCTGCTTTTGATGTACCCTTCTACTCCCCTTGGTCCTCTGTGAGCTGTAGTGTGTGTCAGGACTTAACAAAATTCTGCAATGTAGCTTGCAAGATCAGTGAAGCTGGCCCATCTCTTGTGGTCTGCTTCACAGAACAGCCTCAGACTCTATCCCCTCCTGTTCCCCTGGACATAATGCTCTTGTAGTTGGCAAAAGGAATGAAAATTAAGAGGATGTAAAGGAGAAGGGTGAGCTGCACACAAGTAGACATGACTTCAGGAGAAAAAGGGAAAGGACTAAAAAGATATGATAAAAACAGGACTGTGAGAATCTAAGAGAAAGAAAATGAGTATCTGTGTGGTGGACTGCCCAGAGCTCATACCATACCCTCCTTGGGGTCTGGCTGCCAGGGCTCGTGGACAATTTTGATGAAGCAGCTCTCTGACCTTGAAGTTGAGAGCGCTGTTTGAGAAGCTTTTGTGGGGGACTGCCACGGCCCATCATCATGTTCTTTGTGGCCAGAAACTTACTCACAGGTTTCGGAAAGGCACTTTGCCCCTTCTCCATTACAATGAGACAAATGGTTGATTTAATGATGCAATACCATCTTCCAGGCTGGGAAAAAAATGGCCTTTAAGTGCTAGATATGTATAGAGAAGGGTAAATTTGTCATTGAAAAAGTTTTGATGGAAAGTGTTGTTTTCACTGGAGTCAGAATGTTTACCTAAAGAATTACTGTTAATCAAATACTCTTAAAAAGAAATACAAGTCAACCAGCTGATTTTTTTCATATAAATTATCTTTTCCAGAGAAAAGTGTGTTCCTTTTATATGAAAAAGCTTTCATTTTAGCTCGCTTCTAATACATTGTTTCCAATTGATAAATTCCCTCTCTGTAGCAGAAATCCTTATTAGTCCCTAAGCACGTGATGTTTTATTTTAAGGTAGTGACTGTCATCCTATTTCTATTATTTCAGTCCTTAAGGTTAGCCACTTCTTCCTTTAGTGTTGCTTTCTTCTCCTGTATATTAAAAATATTTCCCAACTTTTTATCATTGAGAAATTTCTCCTATGGAGTAGAAATTCAACACTTGGGAAAAATAGTGACAAAGACCTATGTGATAAATCAGTCACAAAGTAACCATGCCTAACAAATGTGATCCTGTGATACATCGGTTGCAGTATGCCAAGTAAGGAGATGGGAATACTTCTACCATTGTATGCAAAGGTGGTGAGACTCCATTTATCACCTTCACTATTTTGCAGAGAGCTGCTGAAAGAAGTTAAGAGAGAGCAGAAGAGCTCGACCACTAAAAGATGCAGCACTGAGTCTTCTTTACAAAAAACTCCAGGACTATATGAAAGAGTGCCAGAAGAACCACAGGTATCAGATATGGAGGGGAAGAGAGAAAGAAACAATGTCTTTACAGCCTGTGAAAAAATGTATGTAGGAAGGAAAGAGATGTGATGGAAGAAAAACCAGTGAAAAGGGAGTGATAAACAGAAAGAGAACAGTAAGATTTATGATTGGTTTAGGATTGTATCTACTATCACATTTTGTCACAAGGAAGTGTGCAAGAGCAGCAGGGAAGAGCCAAAACACTGCCCGGGGAGTGAAACACCTAGGGTGAGCTGGGCCTGCCAGGGAGGCTGCTGTCTGCACCTGAGGTGAGCAGATTATAAGTAGGAAATATCTTCTTACATTGGGAGTAGGGCACAGAGATATTTTTTCATTTGCACCTTCTTTTATTTTTCCCCACTGATTCAGTTGCACTTCAATGTCTCACAAAATCACTTAAGAAAATAAATACAGAAGTAGAAAGTTGAAGCAGAGTGTCTTGGCATTTGGTGACTCAAACCTTTGATATTTTTTTATTCAAAAAATACATTGTTTCAAAATTCCTTACATTTTTTCTAAAAAGAAGACAGGTTTAACTCCTAAATGTAACGTTCAGCTCGAGCCAAGATAAAGCTTTCATTCTTAAAAAAAAATGTTTGCAGGTTTTTTTGGCACCAATGGTGAACCCATAATCTGCTGCTTATGCTGTCTCAGATCCACATGCTGTGTGGATAGCAGCATAGCAGTGAGTGCTTGCAGGGCTGCATGTCTTCTCAGAAGCGATAGCACATTTAGCAAAGAGGTATATCAGCAGCAGACAAGCCTTCTCCTCGGTGCCAGGAATATGGTCCCTCTACATGAAAGCACAGGACAGAATTCTTAAAAAGCCACCTTCCCCATCTAGTCCCAGTTTCCTTATTTATAACCTCTTTCCATTTCAGCACTATCTCAAGAGGCTTAGGTACTTGTCTTCCTGAGAACTTTCCTTCATGCCACCCAATTTGACAGTGTAATTTTCTGTACTTCCCTCATAAATATCTTCTGGGCCTGATTAACTGTAGATAAGTGAACTGAAAGACAAGGAAATAGCTTGAGTGGCATGGGCAGAGGAGGCGAGAGGCTTAGAACCCTTTCCAGTGTTCCTCAGACAAATTTAAGGTTGAGGGGCTGTTGGGTTTTTTGTGTTTTTTTCTCCCCTGGTGCTCTCCATTCCCTTGTGGTAGCAGATGCTTAGTCTAGTGGGCATGTAAATTACAAAGCTGTCAGGACACATTTAGGCAGGTTAAACAGGCTTTGAAATACAAAGGGGTTACAAATGCAGATGTCAGGTGCATCTAGGCAGAAAGAACCTTCTCCCAAGTCCCTGCATTCTCACCTATCACATGGCATGCAGAGGGCCACCGTGTCCCCCCCACCCAGCAGGCAGACACCTTCCTTCCCAGGGAAGAGGCAGCTCCCGGCTGGAGTTGCCCTCCCACCACAGAAGTCTGGCTGGCAGGATGAGACCACACCCCGTGGGGCTATCCCATCTTCTCCCTGCCCCTGTTGGCATTACCTTCACCCCAGGCCCTGGCTTCTCAAGATGGGAGACACATTTGCATTTTTTTTTTCAGCCCATGGATGAACGACGTGGTTTGTGCCAAAACCAGACTGTTACTGCAAAGGAACTGAGCCTGGGGCAGAAGGTAATGAGATGAGACAGAAAGCCATGGAGAAACGTGCTTGGTTTCACTGGCTGGAAGGAGCTAGGAGCAGTGGTTTACTGACCCTGGATTGAGTTGCTCCTTCTTACAACACAACCCTTAGTGTTTCCTTTATGGCACAGAAAGGGCCAGATCAGATTTGCAGATCTCTGGACTTGCTAAAACAAACAGAGGGGGCATAGGCAATAGCCATTATTATCTGTGGCTGGAAACCACGCCGTGCATCACTCTCTGCCCACATCACACACAAATAAAGAAATTTTTCTGACTCTTCCTCTCCCCAGCCTCTTCTGTGGACTTCCCCAAGAGTCACGTGCAATCCAGTCCTGAAAACAAAGCAAGAGATCTGTTCTCTCCTGAACCCACTCCCTGCCAAATGAGACAATCTTGTTTCCAGGGCAGGAGGATGAAGACAGCCTGAGGACACCTGAGAGCTCCAGAGTGCTTTGCGGCATCCTGGTGCAGATTTCACTAGGAAGGCACCATTTCCCATGGATTAGTGAATTGCATCTGCCCTGGGCAGAGGGCATCACCATAGAAAGGGTGTTGACACAGTTGGTGGGGACACATGGATGCATTCCAAAATGGGAGGCAAACCCACAAATGAACAAGAGGAGGATATGAGGGAGGAAGCCACATGGAAGTGGACAGTCATATGTGGAGTATGAATGAATACAGAACAGAGAAATACAACAGCTCCGTAGGAAAGGAGCTGGGAGTTACAGCAGATCACAAACTGAACACGAATCCACAGTGTCCTGCTGTTGTGAAGAAAGCAAACATCCTGCTGAGCTGTATAAACAAAAGCATAATTTGCCAAGCCCATGAAATAATCCTTCCACTTCGCTCAGAGTTGTCAGTAAGCCAAACTCAGGGAGCCGCAGTTATATCTACCACCTTAGGTGGCAAATTCTAATAGTGGTCTAATAATCTCGAGGTCCATACACTTTGTTTAGATATGATAACCTTCACTGAATGGCAGCTTAGTAGCAGTAATTATATTCTTAATGCCAACAGCCTCCCCACTGATGATAAATATATTTTTGCATTATAACACTTTACATAAGCATTATGTATTGATTAGCCAAAAGGAGAGTTTAATACAAGGCATCTAACAAATTATGTTCCCTGTTCAAAAGCGCCATAATCACATAACATAATATTTTATCTTGGTTAAAGCATATAGATGCTTTAAAAACTGGGGATGTATAGTTCAAGCAATATATTAATTCTCCTCTTCCTACTCCAAGTCCTTCCTGAAATGATGATGAATATTTTTCTCTTCTTCATGAGTTGTTTGGCTAGTGCAGGTTTAAAGCTAGCACATCTCTCAGACATTGCATTCAAGTATACTTCCCTAGTTATCAGAAGGCTGAACTCAGTCACATTTCCTAAGCCCCAGAATTGCTGGGAGTGTTGGTGACCAAGTCATCCAGCCCGTATTCGTTAACATCAGTTGTTCACCCCTAGCTTGACATACTGAGCACAATGAGTTCACAGTGCAGAGATGCTCACCAAAACCCTCCCTAAAGGTCTGCACACAGCGCATGCTGCATTTGTCTTGCATGGTGAAAGATGATTTGAGTCAGTTCCATCCCTTTTGACACAAAAAGTCTGGTAATGATACTCATGGACATCAGACACTCTGTTTTTAACATCAGCAAGGTTCCCTGTCACTGCTGAAGAAATTGGGCACAAGCTCCCATGCTTCTGCAGTCTGAGAAAAAAAAAAAAAAAGCCATTGTTTATCTTTGTTCCCTTCACATAGATATTAAGTCTTGCAGGTTTGCCCTACTTACAAGCGTACCAGAGGTGTTGCTGCCTGGTTGGATATGCAGACCAGCCAGTGCTCTGTGTCTACAAGCCTGAAGGATCGATGCTGCTTTACTTACGCCATTGAGTCTCACTCTGGTCTGCGTTCCGGTTTTCCACTGCATTTTTTGAAGATTGTTGTTAACCCAAGTCAGTGCAGACGACATCCATCTTCAACACCAGTTATAACTGATCTGTACCCATCATTTGAGGCACAGATGAGATGAGAAATTAAATTTCTTCAAGGATAGATTGGAAGAATTGGGTTTATTTGTTGTAAAGAAGAAAGGATTGAGCAGAAACATCTCCAGATATACAGAAAACTGCTGCAAAGAAAGAAATTAAGTTTTGTCCATGTCCATGGTGTCCATGGCTAGGGTGAGAAATAATGGGGAAAAATTTAAAGCAAGATAGTATCAGATTAAACATTAGGGAAATTGCTAGCAGTAAGGATAGCAAAGCGTTGCAGTAGGTTTCCCCTGTCACTGCAAGTTTTTGTAGAATTATTCTGTTCTCCAAGAGATTTGGAGAGGAGTTTCCCACTGTAACTTTACTGAAAGGCTAAGAAAATTAGTATTTAAAAGTCTTCCTTAACAACAGACTGAAGTTGGAAGGCATGGGTGTATCTGTTTTGGAAACCTCTCTCTTCTTTGTGAATGCTAAGTTCCTCATTGATATATTTGCTTTGAAAAATCACCTCCTAACCTATATCAGACAACACTGAGGGCCTTAGACTTCTCTGTGCCTTTGAAAATTTCTTCCTTGGACAGATGGTCCTGAGGTCCTTAACAGAACTGAGGCACTTAACTTGCTTCAGTCTCAATAAATGTGGCCTTCAGGCCTGCAGTCTCATTCAACGTCAAAAGACATTCATCCCACAAGGTTCAAACTTCTAAAGGCATTTACATTTTCCAAGACAGTTTTACACAATCCAAATGACTGAGCCACTAAGGCTTAATTACAAAACTAATTTAGACCTAAAGTCCTAAAACTAAAGGACTTTGAAAGAATACAAGACCTTTTAGACCCAGATCCTCCAAGATGAGAGGCATTTAATCTCCAATGATTTCACCGAAATGAGATGCTAAATGCCAATAATATTCTGTACCTAAGTGTCTTTCAAAAATAAGACTTTGTTTTCTAAATCACATATGTGCTTTTGAAAATATGTCCACTGACCTTTATTTCAATGCCTTCCAAAAAATCCTCTGAGTGTTTTATTTTTATCAGTCAGCTCTGTTAAAAATCCTGGAGCTTGCAATAGCCTGTGTAGTAACTCAACACAATAGAAGATATTTAGCATTAGCTAGAGTTTTGGTCTTTTCTTAAGCTTTATTTGTTCTCCAGGTTTTATGGAATTTATCAGAATTTATGTTCTTCTACTTGTAAATAGACACCTTGCCGCCATGGCAGTAGATGGTCTATAAATCAGGAGAATAAATAAATAGAACAGGCCTGATTCACCAGGAGGAAGGCAGCATATCAAGCTCCTGGGTGTTTCCTCTTGTTTTAGCATATGTTTTGGGAGCATCAGCTGAAGGACCTTACTTTGCCTTACACAGAGAGTATAAAAGGATACAGCTATATTTATCTTTTTTTTTTTTTTCTTTTTTTTAATGTTCTGGTCTTCTCATAGCTTTGGAGCATCCTGTTGGGATTGTTTGGAAACACTAAAACTTAGAGTAGCCTCTAAGCATTAGCAAGGACATTCTGTTGTCAATTGCTTCTCTAGCTTAGGGAGTATCCATCAACAGGAACACAGGTGCAGGAGCAGAAGAACAAAGGACCTCATAAGTCTGCTAGGTGCAGAGTCACTTCCAGCACAGGGCGTCCAGTGGCATCTCCCTAAATGGTGATGTAAATTACCACAGTCTCAATTTCAAAAGGGTTATGATGGCTTTTACCCATTGCATAACCATTTTCTTGTTCACTCCTGTGTATTCTGTCGAATCAAGGCTTGCTGCTGCCTCCCAGCAGCTATTTGTTCCCATCTGCTCCCTTGAACCTTAGCATCCCTTCCAAATCTGGGAAACCATCAGTGTGATTGTTCAGGTACTCATGCTTGCACTAAAGCAGCTGTGAAGGAAAAAGCCCTTGTAGTGTTGTTGTTTTTTGTTTTGTTGGGATTTTTTNCACGTTGCACTGCAAATTCTGTCCGTGTAATTTGCTTTATCAGCTCTTTTGTTTTGTTGGGATTTTTTTTTAACAGATATGATTATTAACTCTTGTGGAGGGCAGATCACATAACTTGAGTGTGGGAAGTGATTTACGATTTCCATCTACTCATTACTGTGAAATGCTGACCTGCAAATTTTGCAGGCATTCCCACAACCTCTGAAGAACTACTCCAGCAGGATATAAATACAGCCGTTCTCTCTGCTGTCTGCAGTATTGGAGTAGCTTTTCAGCTTATCAGCAAGGAAAGCAGTGTACATCTTGGGGCACTGGGAAACCAGAGATCTCATATCTTCAAAATTATACACACTTGCATGAAAATTACCTAGACGAGGACTACAATTTAAGGCCTATTTCCTAGTTGTGCTTCATCTACATAATCCAAGGGTTTAAATGGGATTTTGCTGTGCTTGTGCTGACTCTTTGGTGTAGAGAAACTTTCTACGTGAATCAGCTATTGCTGCTAGCAGTGATTTTGTCCTCTAGATACTGAGATTTATCTTATCCTTACTGGCTCAAATAATGTGTCAGATTCATAATGTGGTGGCGTTGCATCCTCGTGGTGAGTCTTGAAATAATAACAACATGCCTGAGCTAATCAGAGAAACACAACTGCCTTCAGCAGTAGCAGAGTTAAAGTAAAAAGGGCAGCATGGCAACTGTCTCTGTGCTTTCAGTGACACTGTTTTTTTTCTGCCTGTGTTACCGTTTCTGATAAACACCTTTGCACTTTTCCCTGCACGGCACCTTCAACTTTCAATAGATTCCCATTAAAATCCACAGTTACCTTTACATTATTTTCCTCCAAATTCACATGAAAGCCATCAGAGCTATAACACCCCCAAAATCCTTGACTCTGCCATAGCAGCGGCTGTGTGTGCTCCAGCCGTTGTTACTGAGCTCTTCATTGCTGTCTCGCAACCCTGCACGCTCGGGGTAAGAACCGTGGTTTTCTTTTGTGTTTGTACAACACTTAGCACAGTGGAGTCCTAGTTCAGAATTAGGTAGGATGGATAGATCCTCCCACGTTACAAAAAACAAATAATGACATTGAAAAGAAGGAAAATGTACAGCAGAAATAGCTGCATTGCCAATCGATGCAAGTCAAAAGGATGGTATTAAATTTAACCTCCTACAAGATGCTGGAGTTAATTTGGGGTCCGTGGGATTTTTAAGAAGAAGCACGGCCTACTTTTCTGAATAATTAGACAAAAGGATTCTTGCTAAAATGTACTAAATATGCATAAAGAACAAAAAAAATTTAAAGATTAAAATTTCCCCAAATTAAAACGTTGAATAAGCGTTTGGGGGGGAGGGGAGAGAAATTTTGCTCCTCCTGAATTTGCATAAAACCTTTTAATTAGGGTTTTTAATTAAAGCCCCAAGGTAACTTCATGATATTTTCGTTGGGAGAACAGAAGAAGAAGTTAAATACTGAATTCTGGCTCTGTGACCATCTTTACTGAGATTAACTGTTTTTTTATGACAGAGACAGCACACACACATATGCAACTGAGCACGAGGAAATCTGAAAGAGCTGAGAAACATTAGGATTGCCACCTCTGAGGGTACTTCAGGGATATACCCTGCACTGGACACCAGGGCAGCCCCTTCACTCATCTTTTGTGTCCTGGCAGGCTTTTCCAGCTGCAAAGAGGAATAGTTGGGTTTGCTCTGGGTCCTTTTTTCAGTTCTCTCTCTCTTTTCCCAGTGCAGGTCTGGGAAAGAGAGCTTTCCTAATAGACCTAATCCTGTTAGATCTATTCCATTTTTTAAGAAATGGTGTCAATAAATGGAGATGCAGAGCGCACATTCAGGCCCAGTGGAAGGAAGACATAGTCTAGCCTTATAGCTGAAAGAGCATAAGCTCACATGTCTAGCTTGATAGCAAATCAAACCCATATCACCAAAGCTTGGAGCTACAGGCAGGATGTGAAATGGACATGGGTAGCACTCCTGCTGAACCTTCAAGAGACATATATGCTGTCGCAAGGAGTAGCTATTAAATTCCCAGTGTTCGAGGGCACAGAGGCTTGACATCTGCCAGGTGAGGTCCTGAAATCTCTGCTACAAGAAACAGGGTAAATAAGCATGCTTTAAACTCTGTTCTCTGTGGCTAGACTTTTCTGCCACCCAAGCTAGTTTCCGTAGTAATGGTCACTGTAGTTTGTAGTTAATCAGAATCATGATATCTGTATCCAACAGCACCAGCACATCAGTATCAACAGTGTAAGCATACCTTCTGTAGCAATGTGTTTGCAGAACCACATACCATATAAATGAAAAATTCATCTTGCTTGAAGTATGGCTCTGTAACGCCATACCTGTGTTCTTACGATGGCCTAAATCACTCTCTCCTTACATAGACAGACATGAGAACCGTGTTCACATCAGCTCAAGTCCCTGCAAGAGGATAGCCAGGTGTGCCCAGCACCATTCCCGGGCTGAATGGCCAGCTTCTCAGCTGTCCCCAGCTCTCTCCTGCCACTTCCAAATCTGTACAGGCTTGGAAATGCTTGCCCTGTGCTGTGCTGATTTGTGTACACACCTCCTATGAATGACAAGAAGAGAAAATGAAGGATCTGAGCATGCAGAAAGATAAGTTGTTCCTCAAATGAAGCTTTCACTACATCAGAGACATCAGTAACAGCTTTCTCCAGAAGATTTGTTAGCAGCTAAAAAGAGAGGGTGGAGGAGCCAGCGCTACTGCCTTTGTGTGGTTAAAAAGACAACCTCTCATGGGGAAATGGAGACTGGAAGCCAGACTGTAGTTATCTAGCACCCATAAAACTTTTGGTGTGTTGGAGAGCTGCTGACCAGGGCCACAGTAAGAGCTGTGATCAGCACCACTCTAGCACAGCAGCATCGCTAAAAATGCAAGTGCTGAAACCTAGCTACTGTGTCTGTAAATACATATTCTTGACTTTAAGAGACTCAGCAGTTTCAGGAATGGGTTCCCTGGGTTTATCCAAGGTGGAGTTTGCTGGTTTGTCTGCCAAATAATATGGGGAAATTCCTTATAATGGTCTGCCCTGTGGTCATAGATATGAGATGTGCCGCTATGGTAGGTTGGATGGAGGTGGATGAAGCAGAGCTGTGGTATTTGCCTGCAGAGCACTAAATTACTGCAGTGTCATCATCTGACAGAAATATAAAGAGGTGCTCTTCTGTTACAGCAAAGGGGGAGTGGATAATTGTACCACAGGGACACCTCTGGGATACAGCCATTTGTAGTTAATCAGAATTATTCATCTGTTTGGTAAACTTTTATTTCTTTTATGACAAGAGGAAAAATTGACTAAGGATGCAGCCAGAGGATACAGTAAACACACCAGCCTGGAAGGCCTGTGGAGGCAACCTAAGGAGCGTGCAAAGGAATCATTTAGCAAGCTTGTTTTCAGGTGGAAATGCTGAGTGCAGGAAGTCTGCTGCTGCTCTTAATGTTGAATCTGGTCAATGCATCTTTCACTATGTCCCTGAGATGGATTGTATTTTAATAGGCTTGGCTTCCAGATTGAGCATCTTAATGTTCCACCTGACAGATGATGCTTCTGGAAGGCTGGCAGCTCCTGCCAGGGCAGCATCTTGCTGAGGTAGAAGTGTGGTGTCAGCAGCAGGGAAGAGTCCAGCTCAAGGTGTCCATCTCTCCTGTACATGCATACACACAGTCTGTCTTCTGAAAGGGTAAGCAGAAGGGAGGAGGAAAGCAGCAAAGGACTACTTAACAGGCACAGGTGGCCGGTGCTATCACTTTAGTCCTTCACAACCTAGCTGAGTTTCAACTTTAAGGAGGATCGTGGTGGAAACTGGCCTCCTCTGTCCACAGAGGCATTTGCAGGAGTGGCTGAAACTGGGACAAAGCCAAAAGCATAAAGGGCCCTAGAGTGTCCATCTGCCCTGCAGGACATCACAGCCGGTTCCCCAGCTGGGCCCATTCTCACCTGGAGCACTTTCTCTAACCTGATGGCGGAGTAACCTCAGCAGTAATCTGCTGTATCATGCCAGGAATAATATTTTTCTCATTACCGCCCCAGAGGGTCTCCACGGACTGAAGGGAATAAGCCTCTGCTGAGAAAAGGGGAGAGATTGTTGATCCAGCTGTGGCATTCATGGCCTGCAGAGGGAATCACAGGTGTGTGAAAGACCATTGATCTCTCCTGCCTGCTGGGCAGCACGTACCCTGTCTATTTCCTGTCCCCAGAACTGAACTTTCTTGCTACAGGAGGGAAGTAGCATGGAAACAGAAAGGAGAAATCCAAGACTTGCCTGGTTAACTACCTTTTGTCTTCTTATGATAGACAGGTTTATGAAATACTTCTAGCCATCTAAGAAGCCCAGAGCAAGGCTCTTACAATGAGTGTTATTATGGGGGAAAAAAGAGTAAATTAATCTTGCTCATATAATCACAGAGACCTGCAGCCTGACTCTCAATTATTTATTTATTATCCTCATTTTCTGAGGAAACAAGCCCTAGGAAACTGTCCTTCTGTCTGCTGCTTCCCCACCCCCTTCCCTACATAACTTTAAGTCATTGCCTAATTTCAACCAACCTTTAAGGAGGTTTCAGAAATATGAAACTCCTATGCCTTTGTAAGAATTGGGGCTGGATAGAGGAAAGGGATCCAACTCGATGTCATGATAGAAGGAAAGGTTTCAAAGTGAGCTCTATAGTTACCTGCTTTGCTCAGCCTACCTATGCAGGTCTGCTGCAGAACAATCTTCCCTCTGCCTAGCTGCCGAATTAGGGACATGGGAAGGGGATGCGAGGCCCCTGATGCAGCCAAGGGGGTGGGCAGGCTATGGAAAGCCCTGCAAGCAATGACATTGTGTAGGAGTTAGGAAGACAAGGAGTTAGGTGGGGATGCATAGGAGCAAGGGTATAAATGCAGGCAAAATAGGGCTTTACTAATCCTGCTGTTCTCAGAGCATGATATTTGTGGTGGTGTCAGCAACACTAGCTGCATCCCAGCCATAGGAGCACAGGAGAAAAAAGATCGCTCCTACCCCAAAGAACTGCTCACCAAAAGCTTGTCTGCCATTTTTGTGGAGTCATTTAAACCTTCTTCCAATGCAGAATTTAAGCTTATCACCGATCAGAATCATTTGAAGAAACCCACTGGCTTCAGCTGGGCTGTTTCCCAAATCGCGCACAAGGTTGCACACCTTGTTGAATTAAAGACTTCAAGAGTGAAGTGAGGAGTGAGGTGGCATTGTGGTAATTACCCCGCACAGTCATAAGTGGCCATTAAACCTATTTGGATGCCTTGGGTAGCAAAGCAAGCCTGTGCAGTTAAGTAGCATGTTGATAGTTCCAGTAACAATTTAGGGAAGTACAGAGCAATATTTCAGATAATGAGGCAATCTTATCTACTTGTCAAAAGTAAAACCTGAAAATTTTAAGGACCCTATTGTATTTTGCCTGAAAGAAAAACGGAGCTAGAAGAGACTTGATTGAGGTATTCATAATTATATGAGAAATAGTGAAAACTAATCAGTCTGTGCTTTTCATATTGTCACATAATGCAAGAACAAGGAGACTCTTAAAATGTAAATTAATAAGCAGTACATTTAGCGTTCAAATGTATTTAGTGAATCGTATTACAATTACAGTATATATAAATAATCCACCAATTTCCATAAAACTATCTGATAAAATTCACCCATAACAATAGTTCATTTCCCAATTCACTTTTCATTATTCGAAAGCCTTTAGAAACCCAAGGGAAGTTGTGGGCTGGGAATTGTAAAAAGCTGTATATTTAGAACAAATCTGAGGAACGGACTGACTTGTACAGCATATACTCCCCTTCAGAAATTCACAGCCCTAGGAAGTTAAGGACACTAATGCAGAGGCTGGCTAAAAGGAAGGGAAAAAAGAGCTCACAGTGGATAATTTTATGACCATTAGTAACATTTGTATCTATACAAGCTAAGATAATTATAATGGTAATCATATCTCTTGCTTCAGAGCCTAAAGTGATTGCCTGCAGAGGCCAGGGAAGCCTTGGAGAGTTTCCATTGAAAGGAAGATTAGAAATGCCTAAGATTATTTAATTTGGTCACATTGGACATAGCAGAAAGAAGATACTTATTTCCCCTTTTAAAAGCTTTTCTCTCCTCCTTTCTGAATCAGTTTCTTCCCTGTTGGCTTGACCTGTAACCTGGCATCCCCATTGGCATCTTCACTTTTTTTTTTCCCCCCTTCCCATCTATTTTGTGCCTGAATCTTGCTGGTTTTCCCCAGATCTGTTTCCCAGTGTCTCAGCCGATTCCTCTCTTGTGCTTGTCTTGTTCATCCTCAAGCAAATCACCCCTCCAGTGTAAGAAGGTTATCCTTGTATCCAGTGTCCTTGACCAGACTTCATTAGCAATCCCCTGACTTTGTTGCTCCGCAAGTGGTATCAGCCTGTCTCTTCTTTTTGCATGTAAGCAGCTCCCTCCATCATGGGAGCCTTTTCCAACCAGCTTCTCCAGACTGTCAGTGCTTCTGTATCCCAATCTTTCCACTAAGACCCATAGAAATCATGATACTAGTATCAAGGACAGTCTCATTTTACAGATTATCCACTGTTTTCAAAACTGAAGGAAGTGAATAAAGAATCAGAAATGCCTCATGTTGCCCTTTAACCATTGCAAAAGTTACTGTGGGATCTGATCACCCGATCTCCTCCTCCTTGCCAGTCCTCCTGCCTTTTTGCACCTTCACTGCACAATGATTCCATGTGGGGCCACATTCAGATAACCTCTCACAGAGAATTTTAGATGTCTCCACAAAGTGAGGTCTCCACTGATTTCAGTGAACCAACACGGGTAATAACAGGTATGAGAGAATGTCAGAAATCTGCCTCAGGTGGAGAAGAAGTGGTCATTCTCCACACTTATGAAGAAAGGAGATACGAAAGAAATGGTGTCCTTTTATTACTCTGTGCCACCTGCTCACAGCAACACAGTGAAGAAAAATTGACAACAAAGGTCTGCTATGTCCCTCTCCATGCAAGGAAAATGGAAGTACAAACAGTCATTTTATTGCTTCCTGCCACACAATATCCAAGTTTTCTGAGCCTGTTGAAGAAGGTGCTATTGCAAGGAAATGCCTGCCTCTGGTTACTCCCTTGCTAGAAGCAACAACAAGGTTATGACTTTCTGAGGTTTTGTGTGTATAGCAAGACAAAGGAGCAGGCCATGAACACACTGATCCCTTTGAGCCATTTGCTTTCTCCCTATGATAATAGCTTTTAGCTAAGGTTTCATATGAGCTTAAAGGATCAACTCTGTGTTTAGGAGCAGAAGAGCTGTTGATGGGCCTGGATCATAATTCATGCACTTAAAACCCCTGGAAAGGAGCCTGGGCACAGGCTGAGGTTTCTGAGGCTTCTCCTCTGCAAATCATGGTGTCAGCCTCTTCATGCAGCTCTGAAGAAATGGATGATTGGCAATGCTGGTCTGGAAAGAGGGCAGGGGTGACAGCTTAGCTCATAGCATGTACATACCCTGGGATGTTGCCAAGATCTTGGTCTGCTCCTGCATGCATCACTCCTGAGCTGGAATTTATGCCAAAGCTGTGACCTAGTCCTGAGACCAGGCACTTAGGAGAGCTCTGAGAAATTTATTTTTCCTGTGAGTGGGGTAGTTCACTTTAGGACACTTCAGAAGAAGGAAAATAATAATTTGAGAACTAAAGGCAGCTACAATAAAGGTATAGAGAATTATGAATGGCAAAAGGAAGGCCAAGAAAGCACTGCTAGTCAGCCTTTTGGTAATAAAAAATAAATTGGCGGCCATTGAATGAAATTACAAAGCAACACATTGTGAGTGGGTGAAAGGTAATGTTGTTTACAAAAGGTATAATTAAACCATGATATTCACTGCTCCACAGATTGAGAGGGATGGCTCTCCAGGTTCAAGAAGTGATTCAGCATTTATATAAATAAAAAGAACATCTGCAAGGACACTAGCTAAATACAATTACAAGGGCTATCAATCCTCATGCTTCAGGGCATGGTTACCTGCTGAGGTCAGGAAGAAGTTTCTTCATGGTATAGCACTAAAAAATAAAATGCATTATTGGGCATTGATGGGTATTGGATACCTTATTAGATGATCCTTTAATCTGTTCCACTATGCAGTTCTTTTGTTCCTCCATATCACAAATCAGCGAAGCATTTAGGTGTGTGCTTAAATTCCATTTTGAAATCAATAGGAGTTAAATGTGTGCATAAATGTAAGTGCACGATTAAGTGCTTTCCAGAATAGATATATTAAGCAGCCACTTAAATTTTTAGATATATTGAAGTGGGTTTTGGTTCAGGACTGATGTTTCAGTGCCCAAATCACACACGCAAAAACAGTAGAACTTACTGTATCTCCTATATTATCAACTGACTTTGCAGAAACTCCATACAAAAATGTGCTGCCATTTCTAAGAAAATGTCAACTTTTCATCTCAAAACCCCATGAATTTGTGACTATAGCTCTACAGTGCATTTGTGAGATAATCCAATATGCATATAGACATAATCACAGTGGTCTAAAATAGTGTCTTCATCTTTGGGCTTTCTTTGGTGTGAATAAAATTAGCTTTGTCACCTACTGCAGTCTCCTCCCTCATATTTGCATCCTACTGGTTCATCTTGCAGTTCCAGGTGAGGTGGCAGCCAGGTATTGAGGATCTTGAAGATTTAGGTTTCCCTTTAAACTTTGAAACCCATCCCTTTCTATTATCCTTTCTTTTTAGAGAAGATATCACTCAACCCCACAGTCTTTCAGGTTCAGTAGCAGGGCTCTGAATACAGGAGAAATGCGGTGCTGATCTGATCTCTCTACAGAGTCGGGACATAGTAGACACTCCCTGTGTGGAAAGGGGTGACATAGTAGACACTCCCTGTGTGGAAAGGGGTTTGACCTGGAGAAGGACTTATGGAAGTATAAACAAAAGCTTGAGTGTTATTCATAGTCCTTCTCAAACGTTGCTGGCAGGTGCTTAAAGGGTTTGACAGACACAGGAGACCAGGGAAACTGATGTGGCTGAAAGACAGATGTTAACAAAAACCCAGGTTCTTGAAGTCTATGGTGTTACTCAGTTAAAAGGTTACTTAAAATATTGCCATAATGGTGGGAGAGCTTCCCCTCCTGTGCCTCTGTCTTCCCTGTTTTCCTCACTGGACCAATTGCTCCTTGCAGAGGTGCTGCTGGGAGAGCTTCAGTGATGTGCAGGAGACAGTAATTCTTCCTTCCAGAAGCTGAGTGTTCAGCCTAAACAGTGCTTATAGGGACCTACATGCTGAGATCAAGGGAACATTTCCAATGACTTATGGAAGAGCTGGAACTAGGCCTTTACGGAATACTAAATAATTAAATCAGACCTCATGTAGAGGCAAAATAGATCTCTAACACTTAAGAATCAGCACTTAATAGCATGCAGAAAGGCCTAATTTTCAGTCTGTATAGGTAGATATTATAGATCTGTGCTAATAAGGAAAACCATAAATTGAGGAATTTTTTTTAAACAGCTCTTTTCTTCCCCTGATCCTTAAACATAAAAGTAATGATGTTGTTTGGTATAGTCAGACATATGTCTTGAATTGCTACTTGCTTCCAGCTTCATTTAAGATAAAATTTAAACTGCTTAGTTTAAATGCACAATCTTAGATACCTATAAAAGACTGACTTGCAGGAAGTGTTAAGCAGATGCTCTCTGCAAATCTGTTCTACTTAAGTCATTTCTAGTTCAGTGTTCAGAAGGTACCCAACCTGGTGCCTGACCAACCTGATAAACTTCTATGATGAAACAACTGGCTTGGCAGATGAGAGAAGAGTAGTGGGTATTGTCTACCTAGACTTCAGTAAGGCTTTCAACACTGTCTCCCATAAGATCCTCATAGACAAGCTGTTGAAGTATGGGCTGGATGAGCAGACAGTGAGGTGGATTGAAAACTGGCTGAACGGCTGGGCCCAGAGAGTGCTAATCAGTGGCACAAAATCTTGCTGGAGGCCAGCAACTAGTGGT
>VZTL01017790.1:5257-17421 GCA_013400535.1 Scopus umbretta
CCCCCCCCCCCCCCCCAAAATGGAGGAAAAAACATAGCAATTGTTCATGTGTCTGAATTATTAAAGTTAACAAGAGAGCTTAAAAGTTTGTGTTTTTTTACACATGAAAACTTGTCCAAATGATTGAGTGGACTCCTACACTGAAGTATTCTTCAGACTGAGGAAAATTTTTGCTATGCCCAATTTTGCTGCTCTGGGCATTCCTATTGATGCCACGATTTGGAATGCAATCATGCTGTACCTACAGACCTGCTGCTGTGTTATGGGAAGGATGTGTGCAATGAAACTATCTTCATGAAGGAATTGTCAGGTACAAAGCAGGTTTTCCAAATAAAACAATGATCAGTTGGTATCTCCAGACCAGAGAGCCAGATGGAAGAAAATAAAATAAAATGTAAGAGAAAACAGTATTATTGGAGAGAAAGACTGTGACTTCTTCCCTGAGCTATGCAGGAGTCATCTGTTATTGGGCCATGTAAAAAGGCCACAGGTAACTTCTGTTGTACAACACAAATGAACTGGTGAAAACAAATGTGTTACTACCTGCTATGCTATTTTGCCACATACTGGTAGGTTTGGTAGTAGCAGTATTGTAAACCTAGCTGGATTGTCACAGAGAGTCAGAAGCAATTTTTTCTGGAGGTTGTTTATCTTTAAACAAACTCATTTAAAGCTGTTTAGTTAATACTAGCATAAGCTATCATCAGCATATATAATTGTTTCCAAATATCAATAACCTGTGGTGAACAAAGCTTTGTTAGACATGGGCTTTACTTTTCTTTGCTCCATTGTAGAATTAAGAATAAACATAAATGAAGTGCATTATTTCAGAATCAATATTACTGTGGACTATACATAGAAAATAAACAGTATCTGTCTGCTGGAGCTTGGATGGAAGACTCGAGCATGAGGCGTAGGAACAAACATTAGTAATTCATTGTTTGTTTGTATATTCTGTGTGCATATATAATACTAAAAAATGTTTTAGATGAAACATGAAACTAGTGTTTTGACAATTTATGTTAATTATGAGACTTAAAGTATGTTTTCACAGCTGCACACTTGTCATGGGCAAATTCAGGTCAGGTTGTTGAATTCTTCCTGTTTTGGGAAATATCTTTTCTGACTTAGTCCATAAGTAGTTCTGAAAACGTCTTTGGTCTCCTGGAAAAGAAGAAATTTCATAGTCGACTCTGAGATGGAACAAAATTATAATAGTAGGTGAGAGGTCCTCTATACTACAAAATTTTGTTTGGTACTTTTTTTTTCTCAAATATCATTGAGGTTGCAAATTCCGCTGAAACATGCGAAAAAGGAGAAACTCACAAAACTTGTCATGAGGGGACCCAAGCTATTGGTTGCCAATCACAAAATATATTTTGGAATCAGTGAAGACAGGTCCTTTGGAGAAATCAGTTTTAGAGCAGGGATAAAACAAGAAAGATGTGGATAGGAAGTATAAAAAAAGAAAAGAAGAATTCCCACATGTGAGGGCAGAAAAGTGAATGTGAGCAGTTCCTTAAATTATTGTGTAAAAGAGTAATCAGTTGTGTGTTATATCTGTCACTTCATAATTCGTTGCGTTGTAGAATTCGTAGCAAAAATGTTTTGGAAAAATTACAAAATATTTTTGCAGAGTTTTATAAAAGGACTAAAAAGAGGGTTGCATAAACTGAGGTACCTTCTCAAAGCCTGTTGAGCGTTACTGAGCAGTCTTGTGTACGCAAAACTCATCAATTAACACTTGATAGATTTCTTGAGGCAAAAAGGCTAGGAGAATGTACTATGGAAAAATCACTGCATACTCCCTAAACCTATTTAAATAAAATAATGTACTTGCTAATTAATGGTATTTTGAATTGTGAATATGTGTAGGTTTGGAAAAAAACAACTGTGTAATGTACTAGTGAATTTGCATACTGATTCAAACGAAAGGTTAGTTAACAGTTGAGATTGCTTCATGGTGGGATAATTTAATGTTTTTACTGTTGAAATACATCAATTAATGAAGATTATATGTGACAAACACTTGTAGTCCTCTTGGACTGTGAAAACATCTATGATAGCCAAGGTGATACTTATGGAAGCTGGGAAAAAGCCATGTCTTACAACAGTAGGTCCTGGGTCAGATTCAGGTCTCATATCTAGTACCTTATCACCCGTAACATTTGGATACAGGGCTCTGGCTGCAATGGCTGTTACTGAATCACAGAAATTTGAAACCAACCAACTAGAAATAACAAAACCTTTTAATTTCCTTAGCCAAATTTTGAAAAACCTAAATTCAGTACTACTGTAACTTTCATTCAAGTAAGGTAAGACCTGTAGTCCATTATCCATTACCTCCAGAATGGGAAAACTTGCATCATTTGGAATTTCCTTAGGTGACCAACAGTGGCAGAAATTGAATTGCAGTCATTAAAGAGATAGGCTTTATATACCATGTCCTTAGAGAGCTTAGTCACTGAGCTGGCTTTGGTTGAAACAACACAATTAAGATCACTTTTGATTTGTCCCTGCAAATTTATCACTGCCTTTACCCCATTTGCAATATTCTGCTACTAAAATCCCTGAATATACACATGAAAAGAAGCTTTTCACACAGAATGAGAAATGTTAGCTTGGATTTTCAGAGAAAATATATCAGTAAAGCCCTTTTTTTTCCTTAATGTGCTCTAAGTTAGTTTTTTTTCTGCCTAATTAACTTTATTAATTTTAAAGACTACAAACTGGTACTTCCTTAATTCAGGGGATCTTAACTTTAATACTTATGTTGGGACCTAGAGGAAATGTTTGTTCACATGAATGGTGTGTCAATGTAAAGCAAGGGAGCTGAAGTGCTGTATTTACCTCATTCTTAGATAAACTTGTTTTCTTAAACATTTCTAAGTTGTAAGCCAGACATGAAAGAAACATCTGAAACTAGATGTGTTTCTAGTGAAAAGGAAACAAACAGATGAGGGAGAAAAATAACTCCAAGTTGATTTACCTTGTTTTTCTTTTGGCTCTTTGCCGTTTCTTCTGAGCAGGCTACAAGCTGGACAAGACAGTGACACTTTCTAGTCTTGTGTGAGAGGCCCAGGAGCAGCTGATGTGAATTGTGGAAGATGTTCTCTTCTGCAGCAGCAGCATCTGGCTCAGTGCGCCTGCAGCTGTGCTGCCTCAAGGGGGTCTGTCTGCTTTTGTTGCTGTCACCGTTGTTACTGCAGCGAGTGCAGTTAGGTCTGCAGTGTCTATAAACTAGTAGGGGTGAAGTTGAACTCAGCATGGATAACTGCCTGGACATGTACCTGAACTGTTAAATTGATTTTTGCTGCAAAGATGACCTTTCAGTTTTCGAACTGTATCTAGTATCTTAAAGCTGTTTTAGGTGTTTTTAGGGACAAGATTTGTTGTCTAACATGTAGTGAATCTCTCCTATCCTTCTGCTGCCATTATCCCTTAGACTCATTATCCTGTTTGCCAGCACTATGCAGGCATCTTGGACACGGTAGGGCATCTCAGGCAGCACTGGATACTCCCTGTTAGGTTGTTCCATCAAGCCGTGGGTGACTAGTCTGAAGCGAGGTTGGGAATTTCCACTTGACCTGCAATTGCTGCAGTGATACCAGCTGTAGAGGTACACTGAGATTATCCACTGGTTGTGTTGGTTACACTGCTGAGTACTGTTTAATTGCATCTCTTGACTTCAATTATTATTCATGTGCTATATAAAGGCATGTTTTTATACCACATATTTCTGTAAGGTCTATTTGAATAACTAATAGGGAGTGTATGAAAGATTCATATTGTGGACTACCTTCTAAGATACCATATACTAACTAGGTTTTTAAAATTTCTTTCTAAAACAGAAAAATAAGTGATTAGAAGTAAATGGTTTCTAAAGGACATACAACTGGGCAGTACTTCATAAATATTGCTAAAGATTAATGTTTTGTTGACAGGTCTTGATTGAAATCTGTTTTCTTCCCTGGAAGAAGAAAGGGATGCCTGCTTGCTTTCTTTTATTCAGCTTGGACAAAAGCTAGAGACGAAGAGCAAGATTATTGAAAGCCCTCTCTCTGAACTGAGAATAGACATTTAATGGCTAGTGAGTTGCACAAATTGTCTGTCATATTATTGGAGGTAGAATCTTTAAGGACAATTCACTACCTCCTTGATGTCTTCTCAATCACAAAAGAAGAATGTGATTCCCTTCTAGAGTCCCATCTTGCATCTTCCAGTCTGCTGCTATTTCTTCTGTTCCCTGTGTCTCCTTCTTAACAAGTATGGCATTGATGTTGACCTGAGGCACCTGAGTTGGTAGTAGAGCATAAACAGAGAAAGCTTGGATTTTTTTCCCTGTAGTGTGTGGGGAAGATATAAAGGGGTGGGTGTTGTGCTCAGTTACTGGTGTTTCTTCCCAGTAATGCCAGAGCCTCTTTATTATTTATAAGGTTGTTTCATTCTCTGACAGGCAGCACTCTGTCAGCTGCTAAGGTGTTCAAGGTAATGTGAAGTATTTTTGGTGTGTTCTTTTTTTTCTGGCTTATGGTGTGCATCTGCTAACCTACTCGTATCCCCTCCTCTAAAAGGCATTGTTTATTTTCTTAGTGAAAAAGTGTGTATTGGAAAAATGCAGATCTACTTTTACACATTTTCCTATAATCTGCAGTGCATAGCATATGAAACTGAAATGCTGAATTTTTTGTAAAAAGTCAGTCATGTAAGTACTGGTAGTAAAGGTGGATTAGAATTTTAAAGGGTCTTCAGCACATGACTGCTTTCCTGAGCGTGTCGGATCTTACTAAACGAGAATGCTCACTCTGATTGCTCTTGTCTTGTTTTGTTCTGAAATACTGCTTAGTTTTTCCACATTGTTTTAAACTTGTTTCTGTAATGAGATAAAGATGTTGCACATAGATGTGTGTTCCTGTATCTGTCTCTAATTAAACTTCTAACTACAGTGAAGTGTAATTCAGTGTATACATATTTTTTACAACTTGTGCTAATTGCACCTGCTATTTCAGTCATAGCTGGCTTAAACATATCCTGTCTTCATCCCAAAACAAGTGAGTTATTTCTTTATGCAAATGTCCTGGCTTTGGCTTAATTCAGAGTTAATTTTCTTCCTAGTAGCTGCTATAGTGCTGTGTTTTGGATTTAGGATGAGAACAATGCTGATAACACACTGATGTTTTAGTTGTTGCTAAGCAGTGCTGACACTAGTCAAGGACTTTTCAGCTTCTCCTGCTCTGCCAGGGGCACAAGGAGCTGGGAGGGGGCACAGCCAGGACAGCTGCCCCAACCTGCCCAAAGGGCTATTCCATACCATATGGCATCATGCTCAGTATAGAAACTGGGGGGGTTGGCCGGGGGGCAGCGATCGCTGCTCAGGGCCTGGCTGGGCATTGGTCAGCGGGTGGTGAGCAATTGCATTGTGCATCACTTGTTTTGTGTGTTCTTTTATCATTATTACTATTATTTGTTTGCTCTTTCTCTGCTATCCTATTAAACTGTCTTTATCTCAACTCATGGGTTTTACTTTTCTTTTCCCCAATTCTCTCCCCATCTCACTGGTGGGATGGGAGGGTGAGCAAGCGACTGTGGTGCTTAGTTGCTGACTGGGGTTAAACCACAACAGCAAACTATGAAGGCCAAATGAGATTTTAACAACCCAAATACCACAGATTGCAGTTTTGCTGTGGATCTTCAGAGCAATCATCATTTTTGGCTGTATAACTACAGTAGAACCTTTCTAGTAATTTCCAGCCCAAAGTAGTTTGTAGGCATTATGTGCAGCCATGTTTGCATGTCCTCCTGCCCTCTAAAAAAAAACCACAACTTTTTCTGTAAATCTGTTGCTACTGTCACATAAGCCTTCCTTTAGTTAAGCTGGATGGATAATCCATTAGCATTCTCTTACCATTTTGTACTCTGTCCTTTGCAAAGTAAACCTATTTCATTTTATATGATATGAGTTATTTCAATTGAAATTTCAATAGTTGTCACAATTCTTGACCAAACACTTACCAATGTTTTTGTTGTGGTTTAATAAGGATAGTTGATTTGGTAAGAGAAGCAGTCATCTCTCACCTGGCTTTCGGACCCTCATGAATGAAGCTGCAAAATTCCCTCAGTGGATCTGTGATTGAAATGTGTGGGGTTTTTTGTTTTTTCCAAGACACATACCTGCGACAAGGCTGTCGTGTCAGTCTGCTATAGGTAGTCTTCCTCTCTTTCCGACATGTTTTCTTTCCGACAGCTGCAGTTTGTGGAGGGCACAGGGTTGAGTTGATCGGGTTTCAAAGGGTGGAGAAAAGTAAGGATATGGGTAAAGATTATGTCTCCCTTTGCTTTCTCTCCAACCAGACCTAAGATTTTCAGAATTTGGTCATTGCTGTCTTACTACGATTCCTGCTCAAATCAGTGGTTGCCAATTTCCAGTGGAAATAAAGTTAGGGTAATGCTAGGCCCTACTGAAAGGGTCCACTGTTCTCCTCAGAGTTCCAGAATGATTGGAAAGCTGAATGGGAATGAATCATAGTAGTGTAAGGGCTATACCATACTTGTTTCCTTGGCTGCATGAGAGTTTTATGCTAATTATTTGTTATGGGGCATGACTTAATCTCCCAGGCAACACTAGTTTCCATTTGTCCATTTTGTACTTTCTTACAATGTTTCTGCTTCAGGTATTTAAGTAATCCAGCTAGAAAATTATATTTTGACATCTCTCTTCTGTTCAAATTATGGAAAATTTCCCTTTTAGTGATTTTATTTATGTAACTGGTTTGCCTATACATTGTCTTCTCAAGATAGATTCTTTTAATTTTTCTTTCACTTGTGTTTTCTTTTTAAATCAGAAAATTCTAATGAGTAAATGATCTCTATTGCCATCTACGTGTAACCAGAGCACTGAATTTTTAATGTTAGCTTTATTAAATTGAAAGCAGTTAAGGTTCTTATCCTTTTTTATCTAGGGTTGGTGGGGTTTTTTGTTTTGTTTTGGATTATTTTGTTTTGTTTTGCATGTTTTTGTTGGTTTGGTCCCCCCTCCCCCTTCCAGAGGTGTTATTCTAGGAATTCCAGAACATGCTTTGAAGAACTAATGATATGTTAACAGAGATGTTTTGGTAGGCGCAGTGAGAATGGAGTTAAGTCTGGCAATATGTTTATTCTTAGCACTGCCTCTGTGCTGCACACCTGTTCAGAGCATACATGTAAATCGGAGGAGTCTCTTGGGTAGGGACATCAACTAAATCAGTGCATACTCTGTGTCCTGAGGATTATTTCAGTCAAATTCTGAGATGTTTTCATTCCACATTAGAATCCTTACTCATTTATCTGATCTAGAAGGGCTGTTAAATAACTTCATCTGCTTTGTTTATGAGCATGCTGGAGAAGTATTTTTCTTACCGTTTTCTCTGAGAGGAAAAAAAAATTATGCCTCTTTCTATTTCTAATCTTATGTGGAGAGGATGGGGAAGGGGAAAGTGTCCAATATAGCCTTTTTTTTTTTTAAAGGTTAAGGAAAAAAAATAATGCAAGAAACAACTCTTACCCCACTTTAAAGTAAGTCTTTGTGCTGAAGAATAATAGAATATTATGTTCTTAATTGTGCTTGATGCTTTTCATTTGTTTTAGACTTTTATCACCTGACTGTAAATGCATTGTATCTTTTGGTAAGTATATCATCCTTCTGCTTTATTTAGAATTTTATAAACCAAGGGCTTTGTAAATGTTATTGTGCAAGGAGCATTTCCTACATGGTACTGTGTTAAGAACCTATCTTTTTTATTGATGGTAGTACTGAACATAGATTACTGGTTCTTCTGTTAGCATAACTAGTCTTTTGTATTACTATTTCCCTCTGTGACTTTCTGATGTGTTATTAAACTTCCAAACTTAATTTCAATTTTATTCAATTTTATTTTTTTATTTAATGTATTCTAATATAAAATTCAATTTCACGTTAATTTTATTCAACTAAAATTCAAATTTTATTCAGTGTAGTAACTTTCAACTTAGCCTTTCTATTATCATTTAGCTTGTCTGAAATACTTCCAAACCTGGCATAGTTCCTAAGATCATGGGTGCTATTAAACAATAATAGAAACATTGAACATAAACCTGGTAAAGGCTAATGTATTATCTTTCTATCAACTAGACTGAGTTTACGGTGCCCTATAGGCAACTTTAATCTTTCTTAAATTCTTCTTTGCTCTCATAGAGTAATTTGGGGGTAATACAGTAAGAATTATATTCCTGGAGTGATTTGCATATGTCATCTGTCTTGTATTGAGTGAGTACTTATGTGATATGCGTGCACAGTGTGTGTTAGTGTTAGACGTATAGCTTTAAGATGTCTATTGTTTCATGTGCTACACTTGATACTTAATTTTTTTGTTGCTGTTTTTATGTAACAGTCTGATTACTTTCTACTAAGTTCTCGGGGGCTTGCTTACATTATCATCTCTGTTCACATTTCGCTGTGCCGTGGACTATAGAACTTCTATCTTGCTTCTGCTTCAGCTGCTTGAGTCTGACCCTGCATGTTTAGGATAAAAAATGGAGCACTCATTTGCATTTTCCTGCTCTTCAGTTTTCTTCAGTGCCTGCTCTTTCCTCCTTTTTAGCTGTATCCCATTGTTGTACTTTGAAGCTTGGAGCAGATACCCATTTTGGAAGCCTTTCGAATTTTTTCACATTAATTTTGGAGGAATAAAGAATATAATTTGCTCTTCAAGTGTTTGAATGCCATCTTGCACACTTGAAGGAGCTGAGATGAATTTCTCTGAATAGGCCCTAGAATCTGCCTGAATGACTTAAATTCCACTGGGGATAGTTGGTTTGAAAAGTGGTGGATTTTGCAGCTTCCCACTCAGACATTAAACTTGTCCAGGCAGTTAAAGGAGCTCACCGTGTTAACAAAGATGTAGCATAAATTCCACTGTCTTCAAATTCAATCTTAGTTCTCAGCTGCCCCGCTATCTCTGAGATGTGCTCCAAGACATGTTCTTTGTTTCTTTATTCAAGGATTTTAAGCCTATATATCCTAGCTGCATGGGAAAACCATGACATTTCTTTTCAGTTAAAGAAGGAATCTGTATATCCTTTCATTAGAAAAACTTGTGTGTGTCTCTTCCCCTCTCAGACTGGGGGGGGAAGTGAAACTTGAAAGCATCTTCTACAGTCAGAATAAGATAATGGGTTTCATGGGGATTGGCGAAAATTGCATATTTCATCAAGAACTACTAAGAAAAGCTTCACAGTTTGGCCCTGGGGAAGGGCAATGGCTTATATACACTAGACTTCTGAAATTTCTGTAGTCCACCAGGACCTCCATTTTGCCTCTGAGGGAACTCTTATGTTCATGTGTCAATCAAGAGACTCCTGAACCCTTTTGACATCTTAGTGATCTTTTCTCCTGCAGTTCTCACAATTCATGGTAATCTTTACTCCTTCTCACTGTTATTAATTTACATATCTGATTTGCATTTTTAGCAGTCTTCAGAATTACCTGACAATACAGAGTAACAGAATGCTTTCAAAGAGCACTATTAGTATAAAAGCATCGAGAGCTAAAGAATAGTGCCACTCTGGAGACTTATTTTTAAATTAATTTCTTGTGCCTGTATGGATTCTGAAATAAAGTTTCTTAATGTGGGAATAAAAAGGCATAAATATGTATTTTTCCTTTAAGGTGTGGTTATGAAATCCATCATCATCTCTTCTGCTCAAATATCCTGCCTTTAATTATATTTGTGAAAATCCAACAGAGTAAACAAAAATTTAATTTACTTCGGCAACAGGAACATGATTAATGTGCATGATGATGGTACCTGGGGCAGAACAAAATCCACATTCCCCCCCCCTCAAATTAAATTAATTCTTGATCAAGAGGATCTGAAAATATACAAATAAATTATTTCATCATTGAAGGAGGAAGATATGAGGGTTCAGTTGTGTAAAATGACATGTTAAGTCACTTTTGAGAAAATAACTCTTTTCAATGTTCTTAGATGAGGACTTCCTTTTGGCTGGTGTCTGCCTCTTTGCAGCTCCTTCAGACAGTAAAACTAAAGCCTTTTATACTTATAGTGGAGTCTATCGTGGTAAGCGTACTTGAGGAAATCAAGTATTGGGAAAATTTACACAGGTTACATCATGGTTTGTTTTTTTAGTGATCTCCCAACAGGGAGATAAAAGCTAATGGAGAGGAAAGCAAAAAGTTTTGAAACTATAACAGAAATACATCTGTAACTGCTGATAGCTCTTGAAGAGCAGATTTCTTAGCTGGTTCTACTGAACAATGTTTTCTTCAAAAGCTTGAGATGGCTAAAAAAACAGAAAGATTTTCGTATGTATGTTTCCATAACTTAATCATTATGTTCCTGTACTTTATGGCTGATACCTACTGAATTCTGTGATTTTTTTTTTTAGTAGCATAACTCTGTCCGAATTGCCTATTTTTGTATATGTAGCATTTTCCTTCTTATAAATAAGTAGGTGCTGTTTTTTCAAGCTCTTAATTGTTATACCCCCAAGTTATCAAAATAATCAAAAGACCTTTCATGAAGTATTTTCTTCTTTCCAGTTAAACATAATTTCCTTCTCTTATGCTAGAAGTTAACAAGATTAAGTGAATAAGCAGATATTTTGAATTGTTTTGCACAGCTATAAAAAGCATATATTTATATTTTCAAATATCTTTTTGTAAGGTCTTTACAGAAATTATATTTAAACTGGATTTATTAGCCCAGTCTAGGATTTAGGAAGGAGTAATGCTCTTTAAAGATTAAGGTTGGGGTTTTTTCTTCATAATTCAGCCTTCAGCCAGTCAGGGTTTTAATTCTCAATACTGTTGAAAAGACATCTGACATGTAAAGGAAGCGTATGTTCAATATAAAATATAAATTTATTGGGGGCAATCCTGATTTTTGTCACTGAAGATAACTTTCTGTTTATAAAAATGATTGTTCCCTGAGTTCAGTTCATTTAAGTTTCAATTCATTAAATGATGTTTATCTGGTAAATATTAACATAACTCAGTGAATGTTTTATTTTGCTGTCATGACTTGGGCTTGCCAGGGGGAGCCCATTGACTGACTGTACTGGAGAGACTTCTTTTTCCATGTGCATCAAGTACAGTGTGTATACCCTTTGCTGAATATGCCCTTCAGTGGGTTTTTCAGGAGCTTAGAAATCAAGGTCTCTCTTTGGGGTAGTTGGGTATGAAGGCAAGTTCAGTCTGTGTTTTGGACAAATGAAAGAAGGTAAGGATGGGAGAAAGTTGTTTAATGTGTCTAATGAGAACAACTGGGAGCTCCGTGGATTACAATAGGCAGGGAAGGAAGTGGTTTTCTCTTTCAGACTGGAAATGTAGCCTGCCTTTTTATATCTTCCTCCTCTTATTTCCTTGTTGGAATGTAAAACATTGTGTGTCACCGTAATGATTCCTTCAGTTCTTCATTCATCCACTTTGGATGCAAGGTAATGCCTGACCTTCTGTGATGTGGAAGAGACCAAGCATGGACACAGATCATTAGTGGACTAGTAATATCTTTCCTTTGACCCTATTGTGGGTTACCATTTGAAACTCTGCTGTGAATTGGACAAGGCTATTTTCTACTTCCAAGCTTTGTAAAAGATAAGGGGATAACAGATCTGATACAAAATGGATCCTGAAACAGATATGCTCTCATGCCTCTGTCATTTCTGGATCAAGCAATTGTCAGGTCCTTCAGTTTGTGCTTTGATTTTAGCAAATATCTGTAGAAGATAAAGGCAGGACCTCATTTGAGGATACTAGCTTTTTTAAGGAGGAGGATTAGGGTGATTGGGAATAAGGAGGGGCTCAGGATATGGCAGGAGGAAAGTTTTTCTGTTTCTGGGAGAGAGGTAGGCCAATAGATGTTGTATTGGGTTTGTGTGGCAAGGTTTTGCTAGTGGGGGGGCTACAGGAGTGGATTCTGTGAGAACCTGCTAGAAGGTTCCCCCATGTCCGATAGAGCCAATGCCAGCTGGCTCCAAGACGGGCCCACCGCTGACCAAGGCCGAGCCAATCAGTCACACTGGTAGCGCCTCTGGGATAACATGTTTAAGACAGGGGAAAAAAAACCCTGTGCGACTGCAGCCAGAGAGAGGAGTATGTGTGAGAGGAACAACTCTGGAGACTCCAAGGT
>VZTL01017793.1:1721-22032 GCA_013400535.1 Scopus umbretta
TAAACTCTATTTTTTAGTGATGTGTCCATGTAAGCAGGCTGACTTTGAAGACAACAAAGGTGTGCCTTTTTGCCTTGGGAGAGAAAGCCGTCCTACGGGAGAAGAGATTGCTTTCCACGAGCTCTGTGTTACATCTCCTGTATAATGTCCAAGCAAGGGAGTGAGCTTGTGTAGTGATAACATGGTTAGTCAAGGAGAGGCAGGAATGAACACAGCACTTGCCTTCATCCAAACAATATAAAAAACATTTTATATTTATCGTGGATATATCCTTTCCCTTCTCTACCAAAAAAAGTATTGAAGACCTACCCAGCCAGGCACATTACTGAGCCTGGGCTGCAAGCATGAGTAACATTTTTTTTACTAGAAACAAGAAAAATGAAGTTTTCTTTTTATGATCCACTAAATGGTGAGAGTAGACACCCTGTCATGGAACAATAAATTCAAGCTTAAATCCTGAGGCTGGAAAAAAACATTTTATCTTTCCTTGTGTAATTCTTCAAGCAATTTTTAAATTTCCCCAGAGTATTTTAATCCTCAGCTAACACAGTGTTATTCCATACAGTATCTGCCTGTATGGAATATTTGGTTTCATCTTTTCACTTCTGTAATTCCAATTCTTCTGTAAGTAATACCTTTTAATCAGGCCTGGGTTATTGTAATAGAGGTGACCTCCTGCTGAACACCTTGGCATAAAAACCCACATTCCCTGCAAGGGAGAGCTGCATGAAAAGGAAGCATTGCCACCATTTTAGGGCAAAGGCATGGAGGAAATTAGTCCTGGCTTTCCAGGTGCCATCTGTGCAAGCCTTACACACGGACAGGTCTCGCTTCTATAGCATCACTGTGTCCCTGAGGAGCTCATCTGTAGGTGGTCATTATTGGAGGGTACTCAGACTGTCTTAAGTATGAACCCCAAATCCCCAGGGGTGTTGTGTTTCCCTGATGGTGGGTTATACATTTGGGAAGTCCTGAGATGGAGGCAGCTTTCATTCCTCCTTGTCACCCCGGCCTTTTGTGGTGACTCTGCTTGGAAACAACTTGGGCATCAGCCGTGGAACAAGATTTTGGCTTCTTGGAAAGCCACCACTGGGACCTGGTAAGGATTTCCTCTCATGCAGCTGTCATTTACAGTGAACCCCAGGAATCAAATACGTTCTGTATAGCCACTGCACCACAACTCATTTACAGCTTTCCCTTCTCTAAAACACTGACCTGGGTTAAGTGAGCAATGAAACACTGAAGAAAACATTTTTTAAAAAATCAGTGGAATCATTAATGACTAAAAAGCAGCAAAGCACTAGGAAGCTTCTTTGATTATTTTTCAATCTATGTAACAAAACATTATTGAGAGGAAAGAATATAATCAATTCTGAGTAGCATTATAGCTAGCTGTGCAGCAATTTAATGCTAGAAATGGATTAAGGTGACAGGAAAAGTCAATGCAGTCTTAAATTAAAGGTGAGGAAAGTCAATGAAAAGTCAAAGCTGGTTAGGAGTCCATCAAGGAGTAGAGGCTAAAGCTCTGGTAAGTACAAAGCACCTCAGTAACCTTACCTTATCACTGTAGTTCTATGTTTTACATGTTCGTTCAAAAGAGTAACTGAGTATATTTGTTCTCAGTTTGAACCATTAAACCATTTGAATTCATTGGGTTATTTCAAAGAGGATTTGCGAAAAGGGAGAAGCCTGGGTTTTTATCTTTTTTTGTTTAGGGAATAAAAGATAGATTTTTCCCTCTGGGTTTTATTTTTACTTTAGAAAAGTCTTTTTCCTGAAAGAACCTACAAACTAAACCCACTGGAGAATAAACAGGATTATAACATTACTAGTACTAGAGGAGGCACCTTTGGTTAAATAAGGGAGAGATATTTTTTACTTGCAGTTTTACCTTAAATTGTGGCTTTGCTTTGTTATATTAAAACAAACAATAAGGAGAAAAGTCTGTTGCATTCCAGCAGCACCTTTGCCTTTAATTCTCTGGGGTTTAGAAACCCTCTGATAAACTGGGAAAGTGCAATGTAATATTGTTCTTATTTCTTAAACAAAAAGTAGCCTGTGTCTCTGAACTCTTTCATACTACTCAAAAACATGGGTATTCACCAACCCTGGTATACTGTCAAAAGGCTCTGCTGATGAGTCCTTGAATTCTCATACTCTTACTACAGTATAAGGCTGACCAGAAGAGACTGAAAATGTCATAGGCAATTTTTTCTGATTTATACACTAACATCTTGAATAGCTGTTGAGATTTCAACATTTCTTAAACTTTGACCAGTTCATAGGAACTAGCTCTAGGTTTTGCTAGTAATAAGGAAAAACCTGATGAGGAGAGTTGGATTCTAGATCTTTGGTTGCTCAAAGTGATATTTTTGTAGCTTCACTTTTGATGATGCTGAAGCTTCAAGTTATGTATGTGTCAAGCTACCTTTTAGTGTTCAGTCAGAGATGACCTGGAAAATGTGTTTTGCCTGTCTTGCAATTGCCAGTACATGAGACATCAGACAGAGCTTTCTTTTGCTTTTAGCATCTCCCAGGTGTGTAACAGGACTTGAAGGACCTTGCATCTCTTGCACCCACTGACGCCAGAGGACAGGCTGTCGTTTCATTTCAGGCGTTGCTCTCTTGATGCTTAACACTTACCCCACTTGGTAGAACAGCTGTAGTAGTCACAAATTATATGTTCACTGCTAAAATACTGTGTTTAGCAAAGCTGCTTTACCTAGACACAATTTGTAGTGTGAAGGCGTGCAAATTTGCCCTCAACCCCCCGGACCAATAGGTGGTATTTCAAAACACAGAGATTTGTGACATGGAATAACAGTAAATCCACACTGAAGTATGCATCATGTCTTTCCCTCTCTGCAGATGACTGAACTTTCCGACAAGTAGGGGAGATTGCAATCTCTGTCATCACAGAATACAGATAATGAGGCAAAGCAGTTAGCGTACTGGGCAGAAATTCTGGGGCTGCCAATGTTCAATTCCAGTCTGCCAAACAATTACTTGCCCCCCAAAAACAGGAGATAAAAAGAGGTATAACAGATCTAACCTTTCACTGTAGTCTCACCAACTTCCCTGACTCCTCTGACTGGTGTGGTTGGACGTGCAACTGCAAATGATGTTGGTTTTTATTCCAACAGCCAAAGAGCTCAATGCAGTGTTTCTGTGTCTAATTCCCACAGAAACCTAAAGGAGAAGGTTTGCAGGGAGAAGACTTCAAGACTCAGTTTGCTTGCTAATTTTTTTCCTATCATTCTGTTAATCGTTAACAAGAGTACACACAGGAAAAGCAATGGGCCACCATCAGGTCATAAGCACTGATTTATTTACTCACTTTTCTTGTAGTGGAATATGTGAAAGATGTTTGAAGTGCATTTCAGTGGTAGTGTTGCTCTCTAACAGAGAAATGCATGCTGCTATTTAGAGGTAAATACCTAGCAGACAGTAACTTAAGTAGCAACATTGATGCTGGTTATATGAAAGGGCATCTTTAAAATGACATATCCATACCGACGTCTTTCTATAGTAAAATCAAATCCAGACTTTCCTCTGATTTTAGTCAGTTCATCAGCAGACTTATGGGGAATTTAGGCTTAGGAGATCACCCCAGCTGACTTGTTTCTGAGTCTGAAAATACCATGAAATGCAGTGTGGCAGCCTCAATGATTACACTGATATCCTTTATAGACATGATATTTGCATGAGAAGTGTGTTTCACCCATCGTACATACCCCATTCACAGCTGACTGTAGTGGTCTCTCAGTGCTCAGGATGCCTTTGGTTGGGGGATGGCTGTGGGTAACACATCTCACGGCAGAAACAAGGCATTAAGCCTATCCTCCCTGACTTGTGTTTCCTGACTGCTCCAAAGGCAGAAAGAGGAGCCAGGGGCTGGAGGGCATTTTCAGTGAGCTTCAGACTCACTGCTACTGCTTTGCCTCTTGCACCAGCATATGATTTTGCCATGTCCAGACCAGACAGCAGAGCATGGAGCGCTCCTGGGGATGTTTCAGTGTGCCTCTGTGGCAATGGTATCGCTGACACCTAGTCGTGGCATCAGTGAGAATTTTGTTTTGCTCTCTCTACGCTTCCAAAAAGTGCACATGAACCTGGGAGTATTCTTGTGAGGGTATCCAGAAGATTTGGCCTTGAGAAAAATAAGTGGGGCTAGGAAAGCTGATTACTGAAGTATTTAGCAATCTTAGTTACTTAAGGAAAGAAATGGAAACAGGAAGGACATGCCAATTTTAGTTAGATGTTACTGCACCAAACACAGTTTTGCACAGATTTTAAAGTTCATGGGTTTTTGAAGAGTCAGGCCTATACTTTTGCTGATATTGTTTACATTTAACCTTGTCTTCATAATCAAACTAAAATTGAATGAGTTTTCAGTCCACAAATCCATCACATACACATGCTGTTCTAATCTTACTCGCACACCAAGGGAATTTGTTTCTCTAGCTAAATCCCTAACACAACATTACACAGATAACTTGACAGCTTATGTAACAAACAAAATTTGGGCTGGTGAATGTGTATGGGGAGTGTGGAGAAAAAGAATAAAAGAAGAACTGGGTTCATATAGGAGGGAAAAGAGTGCTGTGAATTATCCTGCTGTATAAATATTTCCTTCAGCTGCAAGCATGCCGGTGTGTAATGAGATGAAGCACTGAGATTAACCTGAAAAACAGAGTGGTGCTTAGTTCTTAAAGGAAAACCCAGGTGAAATGCTCTCAGGCCTTATCCCATTTACCTCACTGATATAGTTCCCTCAGACTTCAGAAGTAGGCTTGGTCACAGCAGAGTTCTTATAATTTTTCATTTTATTATGGTTTCACCAAATGGCCTTAATCAGTTTCTCTGCTCCTTCTAAGGGCCTGAACCAGCAATTGCGGCTGAAACATGCAGTATTTCCCAAGGCCTCCAAAGACCTTATCCTTTCACTTGAAAAAAAGGCCCTTAGGGAGCATAGCACAGAAACAGAGCTTTTATGTTCCAAATGCTGGATTTAGCCATCACCAATGGTGCTGTCATTCAGTCCCTTCCTTCTGCCTGAGTGTGGTCCAGGTATTGCTCAGGAATATGAAGATCCAAGCAGGTCATGATGGTACCCACTGTAGCAGAAGCTGGGAGCAAGGCTTGCTTCTTCCCCCTCTGATTTCGTCTCTGTTGACACTTCAGAAAGACAGTATCTCAAAGTGTGGAAACCACAAACCATTGAATCAACCAATGAAAACATCTCGTTGACCTGACTCATAAACTCACAGAATAACTTAGGTTGGAAGGGACTTGTGGAGGTCACCTAGTCCAACCTCCTGCTCAATGCAGGCCTAATTAGAGTAGGATGCTCAACTCTGGTTGAGTTTTAGATCTTTGCAAGGATGGATGTTCTACAATCTCTCCAGGTAACTTATTCCAATATTTGATCACTGTCATGGTAAAAGTTTTCTTTATATCAAATAGGAATTTCCTAAGTTTCATATCAGGTCTGTTGCCCTCTGATCATGTCCCTGTGTACCTCTGAGAAGAGCATATGTCTGTCTTCTCTGCACTCTCCCATTAGGCAGTTGCAGACAGCAGTAAGGTCCCCAGAAGCCATCTTTTCTCCAGGATGAACAAACCCATCCCTCAGCTTCTTTTCCTATGTCACATGCTCCAGCCCCTGACCACCTTGGTGGCCTGTCTATTGATTCTCTCCAGTCTGTCAATGTCTTTCTTGTACTGGTGACACTGAAATTGTAATCACAAACAAGTTCTTGACCAAAGGAATCGGCCATTAAAGAATCATGAAATTACAGCAGGAATTTTGGGGCTCCGTGTCAAAATTTTCTTTAGTCTTATATCAGAACATACCCATCATAGCACTAAGGTCTTTATAGGTTAAGATGAATGTTTGTCACTTTGGAGTACAGACTTACAAGAAACACCAACTTTACCCATGAATTCTCATTGGGACCTGAAATTAGGGCCTTAATATAAGTTTAACATAAAGATGAATGTAACCCACATCAATTCACTGAAGTTCTTTCTCTAATCCTCTTACATGAATCAGTCTTTCTCCCTCAGGGGACACAACATGCATGCAGAGCTTCATTATCTCTATTCTTCCAAGCTTAACTGCAGCAGCCTATTCACAGATGAAGGCAGAGTCTTTTCCAGCCACAAATTTACTGAAGGGACTAGAAGGGGCCTGATGCAGCATGCGTGATGTGTCTGCTTTTGTAAGACACACGCTGATTTTGAAGGGTACTTGTTCAGAAGATGCAGTTTTGACTTTTCTCACTAAAACCATTAGCAATTTCATCAATGTACAGCTTACATGCAAGTAGCAAGGTCAGAAACACAAAAGGAGGTAGGGATTGCCTCTCTGAGAGTCCAGGCACAGGTTGGAGCTGACCAAACATCTAGTTCACCCTTGGTAAACTGTGCTTGTTAGTTCATATTTGGTTTTCATGACCATCTCTTTTACACTGTATTCTGTAAATCTCAACACTTTCAACATGCCCTTTGTCCCCCTTGATGTAAAAAACAATCTCCATGGAAATATTTTTCTCTTTAATTTTAAGGGCACTTTTAAAGACTCCCTGTGAGGCACTCGACCACAGCAGTGCCTCAGGACAGCTCTAAGCTCTCTGTTTCCCTTTATGAAGCCAGCAAAATGGGATTTTGATTCTAATTTAAAAACTTAAGCTGCCAGTAACAAACAGTTATCTATCATGGTTCCAATTTCAGGATGAAGTATGCTTGACACAACTTAAAAGAATGGTGCCCATTTCTTGCCCAATATATCTTTTTTTATCTTTGTTTTCATTTTAAGATAGTTTGTTTCTCCAATAGAAAAGATGGTTTCATCTGAGATAACACAGACAGAACTGGTTCCTATTTTTCTTTTTTATAGTTTGCCAGTTGTATTAGTAATTCCAGTGCTGCTCTCTGTACTGATCCCATGTCTATTGGGAATTTTCTGTCTACTTGTATTCAAAGGCTGGCTGGCAGATTCAGTATGACTTTTGCTTTTTTTTTTTTTTTTCTTTTTCTTTTTTCTGTCATTTGGAGAAAGGTAGCTTCATTTCAGTTCAGAGTGTGATGATTTTAATTGGTAGCACCTCAGGTAGCATTACCAATGGGTAACCAGAATGGTTTGGCATTTGTGATGGAGAGCAGATGACAATTACTTTGTTCACAGGATCAGAGCAGCATGTTTCCTGATGCCTTGAATGCTTTCTGGGATTTTAAATGCAGAACACTTAACATAATATTATTTGCTTTATCACTGCATCTAACCATCACAGATAGGCAGTGGCATACGGCAAATCTAGGGTTTTGCTGTGGCTTGTATCATGTAGCTATCATGTGGTGGGGGTTTAGGACCCTGGCACCATGGAGATATTTTGCTGTTTTTATCCAAATGTCTCTTGGAACATGTCCTTCCATGGGGAAGTTAAAAAGAAGCAATCTGTATGAGCAATTTCTCACTTGGGGGGGAAGAAAGGGAGAGAAGGGCACAGCTATGACCTTCCTAGGTCTCTTCCATGCCCTGTGACATACTGACACTAAACAAGTCCTGTGCCAGATGCATAAGATCTTGAAGATGACTTTGTGTGAAGGGGAGACAGATGAGCCTGCAACAGCTGTAAATGGCAAAGAACCACACCACAGCACTGAATGCGTCCTAGTGATTACGTATAACACACCACAATTACAGAAAGGTCTTTTGATAATCTTTTCAACAGAAAACTTTTGGGCATCCAGAGTGTTCTGGAAGATGATTAAATCTTCATTGTTAACAAAACATAACTGAGTTATGTATTTGCTGGCTACCTTGGCTAACTGCTGCATAGATAAACAGACACTTGTGCCCCCTAGCATGTTGTAGACCAGGCTGAATTACATAAATCATTATCAATGTATAATTTACACTGAAGAAAAAAACCAAAAAAATACTTATCCAGGTTCTTCTTTCCCTTCCAACTGTGCCTTGTTACACTGATGAAATTAAATCCTATGCAGCAATGCTGGGTACCCAGAAAGCCTTCAGCTTCTGAAATGTTAGATCAAGGCAGAATCTGGCTTAATGTTTGGGAATGAAGGAGGGACTCTGCACCAAAGACAGGGAGGACAAAGGTTGTCAAATCTATCAGGGTACAGACTGACCATTCTGGGAACGGTCTCAGCCCAGTCCCCATCTTTGACTGTGTCTAAACATTAAAGGGCAAGAAATTCACTTTGGAACAACCTGTTGGTGAAATATAATTTGATCAGTAGTAGGACCCTGAGCCGAATAACAGTATGAGTGCCACATGAACACTGACATATTCATTCTCACCTTCAAGGAGTTATTATCCCTACTTCAGCTTACAGAGAAGTGAGAGGCAGGGAGAATAAGTGATTTACCCAAGGTCACAGTCAAAATCTATGACATGGATAGGAACTAAATCCTGACTTATTGAAACTGAGTTCTGCATCTGAACTGCAAGATGACCCTTTCTTCATTTTATGGACAGGTAGTTAGAGGACTTACCGATGTGAAAATAGTTTCATAATCCTGGCAAACATGCCAAAAATCCATAGCTGTTGTATATAAATACCTCTCAGATATCACTGCATATCCCAATCTGTCCTCCATTACTTTTGCTGGCTCAGCAAGGTGTCACATAAAATTAGACTGAGAAGTTAACACATTAAGCATTTATTGATCTCAGTAAGTTACAGTCAAATATGACCAGTGTCTTAATGAAGAGAAGGTCATCTACAATGCTCATACAGTAACTGCGATGCAATACGAAATTAGTGATTTATTAGGACAGAATTTAAAAAGTATTAAAGTCTTTAACTCTTACAATACCAAATAACTAGGGTCAAGATCCAAGATTATCCTAACTTTGTCTGATCTACTTGTAAGACAACCCAACTAACTAGTATGTGCTCTTATATCACTATAAAAATCACTGCCTGAAGTCATTTACCTCTAACAAAAGTTATTTCAGTTCTAAATTAGCAATGTTAAACAGACAGTAGTCACTGCTTTGTCCTTTTCTTGGACAGGATATCAAACAGGAGACTAAAATTAGCTTTATAAAATGAACCTGGTTTTTGTTTTCTTTTGTTTTGTTTTTAATGGAAAGCCTTTCTTTACTTTGGTTCCCCAGGAAGCCTACCCTTGACCTCTCTGCACACATTAGCAGAGAAGAAAATTCTCAAACTCTGCAGGTGAAACCTTTACTTTCCTCAAGGTGATGGCAAAATATCGATCAATTTAAGGCTGTAGTCTCACTCCTGGCACTTAGTGAGAAACAAGAGAAAAGCAGCCCATAATGGAAATCTCTGCCTTACAAGTCCCAGTCTCTGATGTCTGCATTTGGATGGTCATCTACTGAACCTACATGATTTTGCCAGACACTTTGTGTGACTGAGAGCAAGAAGCATCTCTTGCTAAAGACAAGGAAACTCCTATTAGTCCTTAGATGTCCTTGCTTTGATCTAGAAAAAACATTGGAGCTGGGAGTGATGTGGTACTTACTGACCTTCAAACCTTTGAAGAGAGAAAGTCTGAGGGTAAGGCGGGACAATGCTTCTTCAGCCCCTGAGCCTTAACGGAAAGGCAGATTAATTTCTCTTTTACAAATGCTCAATGTAGTTCAGAGGAGACATGGCCTAAAGGGCATCCTGATGACACTCAGTTTTATATTTCTACCTCAGAAAGCTTGATGAATGTGCTTGAGCACCTCAGGAAACCTCTTGGTGAGGAACTGGATGAAAATGAGGTAACACTACAGTAACTGAGAATTTGGGGAAGTGTAAAAGGACATAAAAAAAATATTGTTTTATGTTGTCACTGTTGCAGTCAGTCTTTTGCAAGTTCTCCTAGTGCTGAGAATTCAGGTCTTGATCTTCAGAGCAACAGGTTTCAGTGAGAATGAGAGACCTGATTGCCTTTTGGAGAGCTCGTTCTCTCCTGGCAGGTCCAAAATGAATTTACGCTTGGAGGCCCTCACCACATGCCACAAAGTTTCCCTAACAAGGGCACCCTGGGGACATCAGTAGCGAAAGTGTCTTGGTGTACTTTAAGCTTCCTCTTGGCAGCCCCTGCCCTGCCTATTCATTAACATTTGCCATAACACCATCAAACCCTGTGGCTCTTCTTGACTGGATGCCCCAGCTAAACCCTTCCAGATTTCCATTTCCCTCAGGCCTAGGGAAAGCAGGTGAGCGATGAACACTTTGTCACTCCTGCTGACAGTGGAGATGTCAGAACAAATAAAAGATACCTTCACAGCAACTGGGTCATTTAAACTTTAATAAACCTTTTGCCTCAGCCCTGCCCTTTGACTGACCCCATCAGCAGCAGCTGGGCAGAGGGGAGCTCAGCCGGTGTCTCTACTGGCACGCAGAGCTACTGCTCAGGTGAGACTCCTGCTGCAGAGCATCAGCAGGACTCTGCGAGGGCCACAGCCATGCTGACAAGCATCCAAAAAGAATAAAACAAAGAAATGTATAAATAAGAGATTAATAGATGAATGGGAAGTGAGTTGAAATGCCTTCCTTCACACCAGAGCATGACTGCATTTCACTTCAGCAAAACTGTTTTGGGCTCAGACCACCATCACTGAAAACAGACCTTGGCCCATATCTGGACAGAAAAAAGTGTTACTCTGTCAGGGCAGCCTTCTGTCCTAGGGGCCATGAAATGTCATTGTTATTGGATTACTAGATACCAAATTAAGTCTAAACTTACAAGTCTATGGTAGCATTTTTGTTAAACAAAACATCTTCCTCCATAAGGTAACTTCTGTAGACACACAGATTTTCTAGATTGCAAAAATTCCTCAGCAAAAGACACCTGGCAAGAAAAACTTGCTGATAAAGGAGAATATTCTTCTTCAAACTACCCTAAAAAATATCCTGTGACCAGTCGAAAAGTTTAAGACAGGCATTTGGAAATGCAACAATCTGGGCAGTGGGAGAAAGCCATAGGGAAATGAGAACATGAATCTGACAAAAGACTTTCTTGCCCCCAGTCCTGCTTGCTTTGAAATTGCAGTTTGTATTATTTATTTCTGCAAAGCTGAAGTCAGATTACTGCCACTTTTTAGTATATCAGGTGCTGACAACTGTCAGTATCTTATTGATTCTTGCAATAGTTTATGGTTTATCTCTGGAAATTTACCTCTGGAAATAAGGAATCCGTGCCAATCTCAGCTCCTTTTGTTAAAAGAAAAAAAGGCAGCCACAAGGTCCAACCCTAATGGTCATTGTGAAATTTGAAAATGTGACACAAATGCCTCCTTACTACCACGCTCAGGAATCAGGTAGTAAATATAATAAATCTAACCTTTCATTCAATCTTGTGAGTTTCAAGCCAGTCTCATATTATTTGGAGCTTGAGCATGACCTTTGAATGCTTGGGGATGGGCAATAATAAAGTCTTCTTGTCTTCTTTGACAACAGGTGGTGCCCTTCTGGTTCTTTTGGTTCTTCTGAGTGCAATTCCTCTTCCAAGTTGCCGGCCTATTGTTGGTCCACAAGGCATTTAATGCAACAGTTACATTAAAAGGAATCAGGAGAGTCCAGGCAATTTCACTCGAGATACCCATTTTGCTTCTTCTGATTTAATTTCTCCTCTCTTCTTGTAGTTTTCTTCTTCTGGTAGTCATGCAGCTCTGCTTACACACAAAGCCAGATCAGGAAAAGTGGCTGGTTCTGCTGTGGTGGGGGAAGTTGTCCTCATTTCATTATGTCTATCTCTGCTTCCACACTTTGCACCTGTGTAGATGCCTGCTCCAGGGCTGTGTAACACTTTCCTTTTGGGAGTGTTTTTCATGCCCCTAAAAGAAACTTCTAAACTATTTTGGGAACCTTTGTTATAAAACAATAGATGATTTAGCCAATAGTGGACACACCAGCTTAAAATTAGGATTGGGAGAGACTGACATTTATCTTTACTGAAAACTGATAGCTATTATTCTGGATATTCATGTTTAAATTTATTGCTGCTTATATTTTTTTGTCCATTTCATATATTTGAATGACACATATTTACCAAAATTGGAATTTATCTGACCAAGGAATGACAGAGTTAGTCATAAACTTTCTAAGAGGAACTGATGAATTCGTGACATGCATGGACACTATGGGCACAGGCAGACCACTTACTGGCAGTTCAGCAATTGATTGCCTTCAAGAAATGATGCCTGCTCATTGTTCCAGTAATGAAGTGCAGTTTTCCCTTTATTTTCTGGTGCACTTTCTGCCATGAAGATACTAAATGTAATTTTCCTTTCTGATAGTTGCATCAAATTGTATTCATTAGCACCTTGTATAATTCAGTGTCTTTCAACATTTGGATTGAAGGTTCTTTCCAAAATACTTTTCCTCCAATTCTGGAGACATTTTCATCCTTATGCTATGTTAAATGCTGTCTTCAAGACTGTACAGAAGCCACTTACTAGTTTCTTTAACAATTTCTGTTACTTGGAGGACTTTGCCTTTCCATTTTCAGCTGTACCTGGAAAACTATAAACTGAGCAAGTATTTGGTCTACTAGTGATTATGTTGTCCATTAACTGTAACTATGAGGAAAGTGACTGCCTCCTGTTTTTTTTTTTTTTTTTTTTTTGTGAAAAATACAATGCTTTTTGATAATAGAAAGTAGAAAGCAAAGCCTTATCCCAGTATAACTTTTATTTTTATCATCTCTGAGCAGATGTTCAAGCTTCCTTGCTTTTCACATGAGTTAGCTGATTCCTCTGAAGCAAGAAAAACGGTAAGTCTCCTCTTTGTTGTGTATCCATCATGCTGACTACAGGCAGGAAAACCTCTGCTACAGTGGGGAGTATGCAAATCCTCTGTGGCAACATCATTCCCCAAACATCAAAACAGGAACATTTTATTGCCTTAGCAGTCCTGGACCACATCAATGAGAAATACAACAAATATGCAACAAGGGAAGATGCTCTTGAAACAGAACTTTTGCAGGATCCTATGCTCTGGGATGTTTTATTCCCAGGCTGTGGGACTGACCAATTTAGGCAATTTGCAAGGCTCTCAGTACAAGAAAAAGTTGTTCAAGATAAGATTCTCAAGAGCACAAGTATGCACTGGGGAGAAGAAAAAGAACACATTTTATAACAAAATATAACTTTAAAAAAATCTCTGTTTGTTTTTTTTTTTTTTTCATCAAAGAATGTAATGAAAGACATAAGTATACTAATTGACTAAGACTGATTAAAATGGAAACCCTCTGAGCTTGCTTGCATGTCCCAGGCTGTATAGATGTGGTAGAGAGATGGCATTCATGGCATTCCTTCACTGAGGAATTCCCAGCTATGCAAGGACACACAGCCACTTCAAAAGACAAACTATGCCATGGGATATGGCATGGTTACCTCCACATCAGCTCTGTTCATGCCTTGAATCTGTCTTGCTTTATCCTGCTTTATGTATATAACTCGATAGTTTTATATATGTATGTGTGTGGGAGAGGAAGTTACACATATGGGAAAAGATGAAAGCAAACATACTGTTTCCCAGTTTAAAGCATGCTGTTTACACTGCTTTGATGCAAACTAAGGGAAACACAGGAGCGTTAGCATTCACAGCACCATTTTGCGGGTATTTACTGGGAAATCAGACCTAAAAAGAAGTGTCAAAGAAGCAACATGAGCATAGGAGAGAAATCAGAATTACCAAAAAGACAAATCAAAACAGACAATCAAAACAAAAATAGTAAAACCAGGAAAGATAAGAGGTTTTCTCATCTGCATGCTTATCAGCTCCAAAGAATAGCCTGTCCCCTTGGCACTTGAGCGGCTAGAAGTCCCGACTGCAGAGGGAAGGTTATTCCACACTCAGGAGGTCAACCTGACGGTGTGGTCTTGATGCAGGGGCTCTGGCAATCATCAAAGCAACTGTGATGGATGGACTGTTGACTACAGATGACAGCAAGAAAATAACAAGAAGATATGGCAGAAAGCAGCAACTGAGGTTTACGATGACAGAAGCTGCAGAAGTAAAGATGCCTCATTCTCGTGTGTCACGAATAAACAGGAATGAGGCTGGTAGTTCCAAGGGACATGTTACTGTTGAGTGCTTATACAGTGTCTTAAACATACGTATATGAACTTTATGTAAATATATGTCAGCATAAATCAGATGAACCTTGGATTTGTGGATTAAAGGTTTTTGAGTGTGGATTTCATTTTCCGACAAAAAACAGGCTTTGAGGGAAAGCAGATGTTTTCCATGAACATTTTTGTTGTACTAGAAAGCTATTTTTGTTACAAAAGGAGAAACATCAGAAATAATCTTCTCAGGACTCTTGCAAAAAAATAGGCTATGAAAAAAAGGCTATTCTGCAGATGCATTTTTTTGTAGTGTAGAAGGAAACAAGAAGAAAACATACACGTTTCCATAGAGGAGAGATGCAATAGAAGCAAAGTAAGTTCATATCCATATTCAATTGTTTTTCTTTTTCCAAGATTTCAAATTATTTCACATGTATTAATACTTATAACATGGAATGAGAATACCTGTGGAGGTATTGTATCTGCATTATAGCCCTGGAGTTTTATTAGAACTGCTGTGCAATTTTTCAAAACTTTGAGAGAAGAGAATGGTGAAGCCAGACAAATTTTCCTTACACCAGCACGCTGTATTTTTCCTCCACTGCATTGCAGTATAACAACTGCTTCGGTTGGCAGAATGACATTTCATTACCTAGACATATGGGAATTGATTTAAAAAATAACTAAAGAATGAAAGTATCCAATTAATAGTAATAGTTGAGCATTAATTCCCATTGACTGAAATTTTTTACTAAGTAGTGTAAGTAAGAACTGCATATAAATCCATGAAGACTACCTGCCTAAACTAATCATGTGAAGGAGTTTCTGACTTACTCTTTTTGATTACTAACTTGGTATTTAGACTTTTTGTTCTACCTCTAAATAGAAAATTACATTTCTTGTCATTGTGCAACACACCTGTTGTAACCACAGAAGCAGCACAGGTCGCTGACAATCAGATTGCAGGAGTTTCCACTTTTCTATGTAAAATCTTCAGGAGGGCTCCATCTCAGGGAACTCTTTAAGAGAGCTGGGGGACGAGCATTTTGGGTGTTTTGAAGGGTAGGGAAAAGGAAGTTATTTCCCAAGCTAAAAGCAAATCCTCTCACTCTTTTCAAATGTATCAAGCTGTCTGGGAAAGGAAAGGTAATATTTAGAAAGGAAATAGGTCTTTTGTAGAAGTACTGTCTAGGAAGACAGGGATTGGACAAAATTATTAATGACTAAAAAAATCATTTTCTGCACACCTGCCATGAATTTGCATAATGCTATCTTAACCAGTGTTCAAATCAAAGCCAGTTCAAATAAACAGAGAACTGCCTGATTGAATTAATTACAAATTTCAGAGACAAGAAAGGTTAAGCAGCAAGTATTTGCAGGTTTACTTTGCAAGCATATTGTAGCTTACACCATAGTGCGGTGAAAAATATTCTATTCATGCACAGTTGTGTTATCATAATTGCCAAAATGGTTCAGTATCATTTTAGTTATTAAGTCACTAATGAACCTTTAAACGCATGCTGAGTCCCAATGATGTTATAAATTTACTTGCAGGATAAGGAGTGAAAACCCTTTGTATGTTTGCTTTTCCTGAAGTAGAAATATTAATACTTTAAGGAAGAATTCATATAATTTGACCTTCTCTAAAAACTAAGGCATCTAGTCTAAGCTAGTCACTTCAGTACTGTATAAAGTCAATTGAAACAGATAGAAAACCCAGAGGTAATTCATAAGTAAATGAAAATCTAAGAATAGGGAGAGGCAAACAGACCACCTAGTCTTTTGCTGTGTCTCCACAAGCGGTCAGCATAAGATGCCAAGTGGAAGGTACCAGAACAGCTCAAGCAAGTCATTAAACTTCCTCACAATACTGCCCAGATGCTGCAGCCAGTGGGCTGTGGGGCTCCCAAGGCTAGGAGCAGCATCTCACTCCTCCCCTCCAACAACAGGGGTCCAGAAGACAAGGCACAGTTCAGCCTTCTCCAGTGCTTCTCTCTTGCCACTGGCCATGGGAAGAACACAGCTGCCTAAATGCCTCATTTGTAAATGATGCAGTCAGCTGTGATAATGTTTGTCTGTGCCTGGCAACTTCTCACCAGGCAGTGTCCACGCAACTGCGGAGCTGCTTTTTCAAAGTCTGGGCAGTTACTAATTCAGCTAACTCAAAATAAAACTGCACCACAAGCCCTTCCACTGCATTGCCTACGGGGTAGTCACCATACCCATCATCAATCCTGCAGCAAACCAACGCAAGAAGCCATCCCAAAAGGCCATTAATCCCTGAGCTCAGCACAGCAGGCATTCATCCTAGTTAATGTACAGCTAGCACAAGACGTTGCTGAGCAGATCTTTACTGCAGCTGCGGATCTGCTCCCCAGTATGTGACTGCTGAATTGGCATATTATTTATAAATCCTTGACCAATGATATGTATCTTTTATTTTAGGATGATCGTAGTGTACCTCTTGTACCTCTTGCACAAATGAATCTCAGTCTGCAGACACAACATCTACAATGTTGTATATCCATACGCATGCAAAAAAATCTCACTAAATGTAGGAGAATTGAACAGGAACGTGCTGGATTCCACTAGATTCATCCAGTCACCTGAGTCTTTTTTTGGGATGTCAGTCTTCCATTCACGGATGGCTGCTGTGAACAGACTATATATATAACTTTATAATTAATTCTCCTTTATTCTGACAGAAAGCTGAAGTTTTTAGCAAATCATTCAGGGTAAATAACAAGCAGACCAGTTGTTTTGTTACTAATGTATAGATAAAAATAGCCCTCCTTCAAACTGTATTTATTTTTAAAGATATTTACTAATATGGCTGTCTGCTGTATGAATCATGACCTGATGCTGGTAACTTGGCAACTGCATTAGTTATTTTATATCTCGCAGCTCATACCGCTTGACGAGGTTGAGAAGATCTTCTTTTCTATAACCAGTCTCATTTACTAGTGCTGTTCTAATTGCCACATATGTGGAGCCTATTGGTCCCATCACTGATGGGAATCTAGCAATTGCAGTGACTTTATACATACCTTGTTGCTTTATGAATTTTGGAGGAAACCTACCAAGAAACAAGGATTTGTTCTGTTAAGAAGCACATCCATGACATGTTCGAGGCACTGGGAGACAAGAGGATGAGTAATTCCAGTGACGTCCCCAGTCTGTGATTTAGAAGGAGTGGAAGTTTAAAAGAGCAAAGTAACAAAAGAAAGAAAAAAGAAAGAAAACATATGTTCTTTCCCCAGTCCCAGGCAAAGCATCGCCTCTGTCTTGAAATCACTCTTGAAACACTTTTCAGGCTATCACCAGGAGAAAGAATTAGTTGTCAAATAAAGATGTGAAAAACCTCAAATCCACTTGTTTCTCTGTTAAATGATGAAGGCAGTAGAATGGAGATTAACTGCCTGTAGCTGAGAACCAGGCTGTAAGGAAGAGAAGCAGCAACAAAATAAGAAAGGCTTAATGTTTTAGGAAATGTACAAGGTTAAACTTCCTATTAACTATCATGAGCAAATGGCAGTCCTGCAATTAGCATTTAATCAAGTCTGAGGAAGGGACGCAAACGTATTGACTTTATGATCCCCTCTACTAATTAGCTGGTTCTATATATAAAACAGAAATATTTTCTTATTAAAATCAAAGTTATATCTACTAACATTGGATCTGGTCTAATATTAGAGAAAATCTAATTGTTATCTAAATAATATTTACATAATGTCCTGGAAGAAAGTTAGAAGGAAGATTAAATACTGTAATATCCACTCTGGAGAGAATATAACTGGAGCAGACAAGGAGAAGAAAAAAAAAGAAAGACCAACTAGACACAATACATCTGGACACGGTGCAATGTATGTCTTTCCCCTTTTCTGTCTCTAAATGTTGAGATATGTTGCATTTTTTCAAAGAACATAGTCCGCATTGGCTATGTCTATACTGCTAAACTAAAATGTGCCAAAAGTCCTGGGAATCAGAACTCATTCATTTACAGTGGTAAACTCTTAGAACAAACTCTGGCATGATTATGTCCCAAGCCAGTTCGTTGCCTCCTAAATATTCCCCAGGCAAGGTTCAAAAGTTGGCATGGCCAAGCAGTCATTCCCATGGGTGGTCTGCACATGGCTAACCTGTTTTTGGACTGATGGATGCAAGCTACAGCATACCAGTCAGCCTCAGTGCTGGAGAATAGTCCTGAACATATTTAATTTACCTGTATGGTCACAAACTCCTCAGGGAAACATGGCTTTCTTTAGAAATAATAAAAACTTTAAATTTGGTTGATAGCAATAAACAATTTTAGGATCTTCTCACTCATTGCAGAAGCTACAAACAGACATTGTAGGGTGACAGAAAGGACCAAATTGTACTGGGCCCCAATTTTATATCTTTTTGAAGGTGAATGCTTGTATTTTTTCCAAATGCTTTTCTTTGTAATGCTGCTGGTTTACATTGATAATTACATTTGCAGCATAGAAATGGCTATCAAAGACCTAGTGCCTTTTTCCCATCCAGAATCTTTGCTTCTTTCTGCCCAACAGCCTTTGAATCAGACAGTAAAGACAGGAATTTTTCTATTGCCAAATAGAATCAATTCTAAGTCTAGACATGATTTTATTTTATGACATGGAGAAAATTTATTAATTTCCCCTTTATCTCTGCTTCTGGAAATGTATCTCTTCTTAAATTAAAGTGTCTAAAATTTGCTAGTACAATTTGATTTATTCCTCTGGAAAGAGAAGGGGCACCCTGATACATTTTTAGATCTGATCACCATTGGAAGTGTTCAGTGCATAAAAATCCTGTTCAAAATGTGTAGAGAAAAGTAATAGGAATTTTGTGACTGGTGTGAATGGGGAATGAATGGAGATGTCTGACCATGTTTTGAAGATACCTAGAGTTTAGCAGGTCATCATAATCCTAGCATGCACTGAAGTGCAGCTTCTCAGGACACCCAGGTCAGAGACAAAGGACAGGGAGTAAATCCTGACAATGCACACAGGTGGGATGGGGTGGAGAAGCTAATCACCATGAGGCCCAAAAGGGTACAGAAAGGCACGTGCAGACATCAGCACATGGTTCCCAAACCAGGAGACAAGATGAGGACTCAATAGATGGTGTCCTGTCCTCCACTAGGAACCCTGGGCAGACCACCTGAATTCAGGCATCTTTGATGCTGGACAGAGTGCCTGTGCATATACATCCCGGTGCTTGTCTGTGGGAGTGTGAGAGCATGGGAGTGAAATCAGTATTGTTTTAAAGTAAATCACCTTCCAATCTCATTTTCAGGGAGCAGCAAGAGCAGGGCAGCTCCATGAGGGGAGATGAGCTGGGAGCTGAGTGTGACCATGCACAGGCAGCAAAAGACCGAAGTAGCTGTGCTATGGACAGTGGAAGATGTATGTTGGTCTTAGCTTTGCGTATCTAAATAAGAATGCTATGTTTTGATGTAGATGATAACTTGGCTGTCAAAGATCCTACCTGTTATGGGAGATATTCCGTAGCACTTGAGAGACAAACATCTGCATGCCTTTGTTTGAAATCTTGAATATGAATGCTGCCAGTCAATGGACACTTTATTGTGTGATAAATCCAGAAGATCTACTCATTTTAAACAAGACATCTTCTCTGGACACTTCATATTCACTTGGAAAAAGTGTAAAATCATTGCGTTTAGATGCATAAAAGGATCCCCAGAATGTCTAGCCAGCTAAGCCTTGAACAAAGACCATCAGCTCTAAGAGTAAAACTTATTATCAAACATGCCAACAAAAAAACAATATCCCGTAAAATAATTAAGGTGGAGATTAAACAGCAAGCTATTATTACAGAAAAAGTAGAAGCAAAATATATCCCATTTTTGTTCAATTCTGTTATCTATTTTAGAACTTGTATTCCCAGTTTAACACATGTAGAAAATAAATTCAGCAATACACAGGGAAATGAATGAAGAAAATAAATCTTAATCAGAACTATAGTAAAAAGAATGGGCAAGGAACTGGAGGCTTTAAAAATGAGTCAAGAGGAAATCATATATTGAAATGGATGAATGTATGCTTATGTACATCAACAGTCTGAGTGTGGGCAGTAAGTATGCCTATTGTAAACATACACGGATAAGCAATATGTAAAGCCAAATAGGTTAAATCAGCACAAGACATCTTAGCAAACAGAACTGTCAGCTATTGTAAAAGGCTTCAGTATAGGAATAACTCATTAAAATTCCTATCCAGAAA
>VZTL01017794.1:1378-12278 GCA_013400535.1 Scopus umbretta
TAGTGCTAGTCTTAATGAACTGTCCATTTTGACTGTGGCGGTATCGATTTGTTGTGGTATAAATACACATGGTTTTCTTACCCTGTTACCTTTGTCACCAGGGAGGCCAGGAAGACCATCAAATCCTCTGTCACCCTAGGAAAGAAGAAAGCACAGTTTTAGGAAATAACTATTGCATTTCATATTATTCTCAATAAATTGTGTCTTCCCTCTAAAAGTTAGTTTCTGCCCTTGGTTATATGTACACTTTTGTTATTGAATGAAACACGCGGAGGCGAGCACATAGATCAAACTCACACCGTTTGCTTCTATGCATTAAAGCAAGAGGAGATGCCCCACCAACCTTTTCACTGTGCTGTAATTATGCTGTTTATAAAGAGAAGTCTACGCTGAAATGGAAAGCTTGGTTCTAGCGGCGCTTTGCAGTTGCAAAACTGACTTTACTATTATTGATACTCTGTAACTAGAAACTGACCCAGAGGGATAGGAATCATGCCCCAAGAATCAAGTTACTTCAAGGTCAGACTACTAGCCATTACCATTAATTACCATATTTTAAATGGATGATTCATTCTCAGCTCTTGCATCTGACCCAGCTGTCTGAAACCTCAGTGTTTTCACTTGAGAGGAGAATTTGGGGTTGGCCTGGAAGAAACTGTGGTGCCTGCACAGAATCTGTCTAGCCCATTCCAACACCGAAATAAAGCCTCAAGTCTCATTATTATGTACCTTAGCACCAGGTTCTCCTGGCATTCCTCTGGCACCATCAGCTCCGGGACGTCCCTGCAAAAACCCAAAGGGGAAAACATTTGAAAATGCAGTGGAATCAGTTAATATTTAAACAGAAACTATTTATCCAGAGTAGGATTGATCTGTACGCTACCTACCCTTTTGCCAGCTTTTCCACTTGGACCAGGGGCACCTTGAACACCACGAGGACCCTGAATTTAAAGAGTGTAATTCTTAGAATCACATTCATGTCAGCAAAAAGCTAGTTACACATCTCACCTTAAGAACAAGATAAGATTTTTTGTTTAGACAGAAAGCTGCATGTTTTCCCCAGGAGATGGATTCTGATTTCCAGATTCCCATTAGTTTTAATGGAACACAGGCATCCAAACTGGCCTTAGCACTACCAATTTTAACACTAGTTTTCATGGGATGGCACTATACACAGCATAATTGGTCCTTTTAACATAAAAGCTTCTTACATTCTTTTCATGCTTAGTTGCCGATCGGGGTTAAACCACAACAAGATCTCAGTCCTGTCGTTTGAAAATCCTTCTTTCTCTCATGCCAAAATTATTTTAGTCACGTTATCTGATGAAAACTGAAGAGTGCTTATTTCAGATCCCTAACTCACACACAAAGGTTAAGTAGTGCTGGTAAACAGCTGACATGCTGTCTTAGCTTTACACAGCTCAGTTTTGACCAGAGGGAGAACAAATTACCCCGGACTGAAATACCTAATTCCACTTTTCAAACACATGGAACTTTCACTGACGACTGTCTGGGCATGAGTTTCTGTGGAAGCTTTCTCATCGCCCACCTAAATGCATCTTCTTCAGGTGAAAATAGCAATGGTAAGGACTAGCCATCCAAAAATACTGACTAGGAAGAGAAGAAATACTGAAAATGTAAGTAAGCCAACTGGAAGACTGACCAACTGGTCAGAGTGCTTTTTCGCTTAATCGCTTTATTTTTCTTCTGCAAATACCCGTGTGGATTTTTAAGACAGGCACTTAATAACGTAGCAAATCCATGACACCACTTGAGATCTGGCAAAATCATTGTTCCAGAGATGCCTATCATGATTTCTTTAAGAACCCCGTATTACTTTCAAGTTTAAGCCGAAAGATTTCAAGGTGTTTCGGTGCCCTTTAACATCACTGCACAGGAGCTCACACAGTAGTAAGCTGAGAAGAAAAGCATGCACTGATTCCGAAAGACTTATTCTTGCTATGTCACGTCTTGCTTGAAAATATCCTGTCTAATTGCCAACTAAATTCAACCTCTCTCACCTTATGAGATCTGATAAGATCAGAGCCCAAGGTCAGAGAATTGCAGACTGACTTATGATTATTTAATAGAGAACAGAGCCTGAAGAGACAATATTAAAACAGGTTTTCAAGCGATGACACTCTACCTGTGATAATTGCTCTTTGTTATAGAAAGATTATTACTTTTGTACATCAACATGAACAATGAGGCTGCTGCATTTAATTCGGAGTGTATTGGAAAAGCTACTTTGCTTCAATGGCACGTGGAAAGCGTATCATTGATTGACGTCTTCTAAGCGATAGGAATGCATTTTCTTAAAGATAAACAAGCTCAGACATAACAGGCAGTATTATTGTACCTGGGGACCTGGTTCACCACTTTCACCCTTAGCACCTGCTGCTCCAGGTCCACCCTTGAGGGAAAAAACAAAACAGATTGTTTAAATATACCAAAACCTCTTTAAATGAATGTTACTATTTCTATACATTAATTACAGGGAGAAAAACTAAGCAATCCCCTATTCACTAGGAGTTGTGAATTCACCATTTGAATCTGCAGATATACCCTGTTATACCATTGTCCAGCCACTGGGCCAAACTGGGCCAAAAATCCTCCTATTACCAAAGAAAATTCCCATCGATTTGAATGGGATCAAATGCAACCCTTTGCTCTCCATTAATATTTGAGAGCTAAATATGAGCGTAATAAGAATGTAAGTCATGGAGACAGAAGTGCATCCACTGCAGGGAAGGCAACAGAAATGGAAGCCACCTCTTTTTACCTGTATCTATTTCTGCGTTGTACAGAAAATAACAGAGTCTCGGAGTCCAATCCAACGATCACTATAGTCAGTGAAAAATACCCTGTCTAATCTTGTCTTGAACCGCAGTGACGTTTTAATCAAGGTCTTTGTGCAGCTGGCCCTGACGAAGCGGAAAATCTATATAACTGCACCTCTTTACTATCGTTAAATGATGACACAGATTTTCAGAGTAAGTTTTACTCATAAACAGACCTAAAGCAGATCTTCATCCAGGGCAAGATACTGTACCTGGTATCTGGGGCAGAACTAGTCAGAGGAAGTTTGTCTTTTCTTAATAATGGCCTCACAAAACCAGACAAAACTAAACAAAAAATCTTGACAATGATGTGCTCACATAGAACACAGGCTCAGGGAAGGGACACACTGGAGTTTACTATTACAGGCAAAAGAATTTTTGCATTTCTGACCTCTGAAACAGGTCGTGACCAAATGTATGTATTTAATATGAAATGAATCTTGCAGAGCTTGGGAAATTGCTAATCCTCCTGTCTTCACCACAGTGACCATTCAAAGCAAGAAGTGCTCTCATGGCTTGGCTTAGTGCTGAGTCTAGCACCCTGGAGTGGAAAGATTCCCGCTGACCTTGCAGGTACTGAATCAAGTTCTAAGCAAACTGAAAATCAGATCCTGAGCTGGTACTGGCAGTGCAGAGAAAAGGGGCTTTGGTAGGTGGTGACTGTCTGTTTGGATTTCCCTGCTGTAAGCTCTGCTTTTAATTAATATAACTGATTACATTTCATATCTGTAGGCAGAAATTTACTTTGTATTCTGTGTTAATTAAGCGTGTGAACCCCAGACTCACTGGAGCTAGACTGGGGCTCTGACAGTGCTGTTTAAGACTTTTGATCACTGAGATGTTTCTAAATGTATCTTATTGACTACTAGTAATTTAATAAAGTACAATTAATATTAAGAGTAAAAGCTCCAGCTATTTCATTCTTAAAAGAAGCTGGGCACACGAGCAATTGACAGACCAAGAATCTGTAGCTGCTTCTGGAACTGTAGGCCAAAAATGTTGCCAGATTTCTAGAGCCTCCTGGTGGCTCAGAAGCGAAACAACTATTAATATTATTCATTTGTTGAACTTTGCATACAGAAATGCATGAAGGCTTTTAAAACATGCAAGCATGAGTATGAGGCCAGGTTATACCTCAGCTTAAGGTATCCAACTCTCTGTCAATATTATACCAGTCTTTACAAATTAATGCCTTGCTTACAGCAGCTCTATAGTTACTTTGTCTGTATAGACTGAATGTTACCCTGCAGGTCTCTTGATTTAAATACACTTCTGGAAATAGTGTATGTTTGTTCAACAGACCCAACACGTCTGACTATTTGTAAGTACTGCGTACCTAATCATGGTCAATCAGGAGTCTGTGAGCCAAATTCTCTGCTTGGTAGCAACTATTTACTTTGGAAGAGTTACTCTAGAAAAGAATTGCTCTTGCATAGGTCTGCTTCAAAATATAAATAAAGTCCAGTGGTTTCAGTTTCTGGGGACCAAGTGAGATTCTCGTGGGATATTTAGCTCAAATTTACCTGAAAACAGTAAATTTCACCTAGACAAACAGACCAGGTCCATAAGACTGGCCAATCTGGAGCACAGCATAACCTGGAACAGATTTTTTGAAGCTATATGAAGATGAGGAAAAGCACTACCAACGCAACCGAGAATACAGCTTACGAGAGTTTCAGTATCGCGTAGCTTTCAAGAGTCACTGAAGTAAGCTGCTAGGATCAGGGAAGAACATCCAGAGTATTCCTTACAGTCCCTAAAATATTCCTCCAACGGTACGTAATTATCTTACATCCCCCTGGGTTTTCTTTGTTAATGAAAGTGGTCACTGGAGGGAATACCAGCGAGGGCCATGGAGGCCACCTTTCAGTTGCATTTTGCTGCTGTAATACACAATGAGATGGACAATAATAACCTGGCCAGGATTTCCTGTTGGTAGTAGTAGGATGCTACACTCCTGTTTGGCCATCTGCCTCTTCTGCTTTCAACGTCACAGACACTGTACATTGAGGAGCGTGAGGATGAGAGGGAAGAAGAGCAGGTTGGAAGGGGGGGATTTGATTTTTACTGTTTAGCTGTGGGCTGTTGCTGAAGCACCACGTTAAAGAAGAAAAGAAGAGCAAAAGAAGGGAAAGGAACCATATTTCTTCTACTACAGTGACACCACCTCTAAATTATAAGCAAATCTCCACAGCTGGGATGAATGGACGGAAACTACTTTGGAGGAAAATGCTATTGCATTGCGGCAAGGAGAAAGCCAGGTGGCCTCCAGCAACTTCTGTTGCTGTCTTCTATGGATGCTGCAGTTGTGGCTGGCGTACCTCTGCAGTCACTTTTCTCTTGGTTACCCAGCGATCACTCGTTTGCATTTCTCAATGGTGCAACTGTATTCTTGTCCGTTGTACAACTAGATGGGTGTCTGATCTAATGAAAACTGCTAACGTTACTCTTTGCGTCCATCACCATAATGACAATATAAATAAAAATTACAGGCAGACATAGATCAAAATTTAAGAGGCCAAGTATTTGCCAACCTAGCTGTTCCATAACAGGATTAAAAAAACAGTTTCCAAATTAAGTGAATCTTTCAATACAGATGCTGTACTAACCATAGAGTAGAATTTCACTCTACATCAGAGGATAAATACAATCACCTGGGAGAAATTTAGAAAAGACTTGTCTTCTACAAAGCTTATGATCTTGGCTGCAGCATTAGTTATTTTATATCATGGTACAGGTGCTTTATAATAGCTTTTTGAGAGACGGTAAATGCTAAGTTAGGCCATTTAGTGGACTATTGAGTCTGAAAAGTATCCATTTCCTAAAAGAGGAAATTGCAATTACAGGATTGATCAGGAGGTTTTGGCTTGCTGAGCTTCCTACCTGGTTTCATTGAGAGTACTGCCCTTTTGAAGTGTTTGTAGGGAATACAGAGGCAAACCTATTTGTGATCAGAAAGTTGTTTTGCACGTCATCAGAAAAAAACCTGTTGTGTTCCATGTACAGACTTTGTAGAAATATTAAGCTTTTCTTAAGAGCCGTAGGCAAGGGCAGAATGAGATCCATGGACTTGTGTTACTGCGTTCTCAAACCTGTGCTCCTGTTTGGTTTACATACCACAGGACCTGGTCTTCCAGTGAGTCCCATGGGACCAGGTGGACCTCTCATAGCGATCTGAGAAAACAAAGAGAACAAAACAACAGGGATCAAGAAAAAGCTGCCAGCCAGCATACAAATTCTGTATTAATAAAATGTCATCATGCATTAGCGAATAGCCCCCATCGTTGACTCAGCTGTCAGTAAGGACAACTACTGTGATGAGGTGATGCTTAGAGCTCTTTACTTCCCATCCTGCATGATACAAAATGGAAATTTTTTTTTGAGCTGCAGTGGCAGTTGTTTGCAGGCTCCTTGTGCTCACCCTAGCTTGCTGCAGAATAGCTTGTGCTTGAGCTTCCTGAGCTGAGATTGTCGGGCCCTTCTCACCATCTCCACCAAAGCGGAACTGCAAGTATCAGAACAAGAAAAGGATTCAGAATTTATCAGATTAAAACCATACTTGTTATTCACTGCAACTGTGTAAACCACTTCAAAGACACAGGGTCTCAGTCTTTAGTTCATTCCACTAACTTCAGAAGACTGCTGCATTGAGCCACTGGATCCAGCATGAATACTAAGCCATCGGTAATAGTTCAGAAGTGAAGTGCAAATCTAACCCCTTAAGAGCAAACTCTTTCTTGATTTCATAGGATTATGGTTTTCATTTTGTTCGCTTATTTGGTTTTTTTTTGAAAAAGAGGCCAAAAAAGACTCTAAACATCTGGAAAACCTCATCAAAATATGTATCAAAATTAATTAATTCTCTGGACATCGGCAGTTGCCCATAGAAAAACGCAACTCAATTTAAGGCAGACTTCATCTGGAAAAATGTTTGGTATCTAAAGTGAAACAGTGTCGTGTCATTTCTGATGACTTCAAAATAAATTACAGAATAAAATTTAGAGTACCCATTGTTGCCCTCCTAAACTGTTACTGCTCATGGCACCGCTAGCAGAAGCTCTGCAGTGTTGCAGAGACACTAAGGTGCCACCTCAGGGCCATGAGCCTGCCACTGTCCCCAGCAGTTCGTTCAGTTTGCTGGCACCCAGAGTCAGCACCGTAACCGAGGGCTTTCTCCTGAAGTCATATCATCAGAACAGAAGGATTTTTTTTAGAAAGTGTTGGAAAAAATATTGCTCTAAGCCCCCACAAATGAGCACTTTTCCTAAATTTTTTACTTTTTCTAAAATGAGAACTACCAAGCCTTCTATAATTTGAAAGGAGGCCAGGTGGTTTGTAGGGATCTGCATAATATGGACTCAACCACATTTTCAAAATACTCTTCCAAGCAAAAGTGCCTAAATTCATTGCCTTGCATCCCTTGAAAAGGTGAACCCATTTTGATGAATTCAAGCCCCACACATGATGATGAAGAGGCATGGATTCCACAAAAGTTGTCTCCCACGTGTTACTTGGTGTTTTGAATGTGTCTCTGCTAGATTCGATTCCACCTGTTTACTCCTTTATACCAGGATGGCTCTCAAGCTAGTGAGCAGGTCATCTGTTATGAAAGGATAGTGGCTTCTCCGTGGGGTTTATAAACGTGGAAGAGAATTCTGGACGGTGGTTAAACTACTTGGTTGGAATTCAGGAGACCTGAAGCCAATTCCTTCCTTCCTGAGAAAGTTCTGGTTTGAGTGGTAAATCACTTTTGTTGAGACTCATTAATGTCTAAAAATAAAGCTTCAAACCTGCCTGATAGGTTATGTACTAGTCCACACTTACTACCTTTAACGGAGAAAACTGGTACAGCAGTTACAGGTGGAAGAATGATTTGGGAATAATTCCCCTGAGGAGTAGTGGCATTTTTCCATCAACTAATTTTTGGTAAACAAGTATTTCTGTTACACAGCCAGCTGTGATAACAGAACTTGCTGCAAGCACAAGGTCAAAAACATTTGCTTATTTTAATAAACTTCCATTGATTGTCTCATAAATAGAAAATAAACTTTACAAAACCATCCTTTCCTCATGGATACTGACGGAGTCCTGCCTCCTGTATCAGAACTGCAGCAACTACAGCTCCGAGACTCTTTACTTACTTTGCTTTACTTACCAAAACCACTGGCCCTGCATTTACAGTTGGTTTATCAATACTCTGGGATGGGAAAGCTCCTCACCAGAGCTTTCTTATACACACATACACCTAGGAATCACGAATTCCACACGTATAGTACTTTTCATACCACAAAGCTGCAAGATACTTTAACAGCTTTGGGCTCGTTCCTCCACCTGCTAAAACAGATGGTGTTTTGCTTTGACTCCAGTGGGAGCAGAGCTGGCTATGTGCATATATTTCCATTCAAAGGATGCACTGACTCTTCAAACAGGACACTGAAGTCCCATTTTAAGCACGGAATGCTTAAAATCCTCCCTGTCAAGGAGACTTGAGAGCACACACGCCTGCTGGGAGTACATGCCCTTTGCACAACAGCAAACTCCTTGTTTAGGACGTATAGTAGCTAATAATAGTTACTGTTGAAAATATAAGGAGGATTTCAGTGAGTGTAATACATTCATGTAGGTCCCAATCTGGCAGCCATGCAGGAGCTGAAGCATATGTTTTATTTGAGGGGAAAAAAAGGTACCATATGATCTTCAAGTGTTTACACCATACAAGAAACTCTGTGTCATCTCTCATTCCAAAGACAAAATCAGCTGAAAAAAGACGACACCTACACATTTCTTGAAACACACTTCCTCTTTTTGGAGGCTGAACTTACCGGCAACATTAACATGGTACCTGGGGGACCTGCTAAACCATCGGCACCAGGGAGACCAGGGCGACCAGGCGGACCCTAAGAGAACAAAGGGACGAGAGAAAAAAGGGATGAGAACAAAAAGGCAGTTATACAAGATAGGCCTTTTGAGTCACTCACACACACACACATATTCGTAAAGACACGCCTGGAAGCTTAATATGCTCTTTGCAAATGGTTTGGGAATGCTATTCATTATTAGTGAGGTAATTAAAGAACTGAATTTGGGGAAGACATTCAGCAACAGGGAGAAAGCTACTCTCTTTAATTATTTTACTTACAAATTACATTAAAAAAAGGAGTGCGGAGTGCCTCATTACAGAGGCTCTGCTCATGATTTCATATGTTGGGCTGAGCTGAGATTTGCATTGTGTTCCAGTGTTTGCTTTATTTGATATAGAGAACTAACGCTGCTGACTCTCTTTAAACCCTTTGAGTGGGCTTAATTTTCAAAGGCTATGTAAGTCCTGCAGCTATGACTTGAAATCTGTTTTTTATGAAACCTAATTCTCCCTTGCAGTTTAAAAAGAGCTCAACTTTTTGTGTAAGCTGGAGTCGAAGAAATGTACCAACGTGTGTACATGGCGCTCCTGATTATTGATCCAACATGCTGCACAGATAAATCCTGCTGTTGTGGCAACAGTTAGAGCTCTAATTGCACCTTTCCTCCCGGCAATTTGCATGCTGCGTTTTTGCTAGCTGAAGCTGTCACGGGCAGGAGGGACCTGCATCAGGGGTGCTCGTTTGCCTGCTGCATGTCTGCCAAACAAAGTACTCCTTCACCAGAAGGACTCTCTGCAGGGCTGCAATGACAGCCCAACAAACATCGAACTGTCTTAGCTGGTTCCTCCCGCTGCTCCGGGGTTGAATAAAACAATGGGAAAGCTGATCCAAAACATTTTGGTGGTTTTTCCCCTCTTCAAGAATTAAGATCAGTAGTGTTACTGAGTCTGTCTGAGCTCTTTGTTCCAAAAAGCCTGAAGCATCAAAAAATAATTCCCTACTAATAATGCACTACAGATAAATCTTACATCGAGAATTATTACTAATTCAGATGTAAAATATTGATTAAAATGTTGTAATTGTTAAAAAGAACCATTATCTATCCAGGCAATTTTGAGTTAAGGTTAAAAAAAAGAAAAATAATTAAATGCACTTGCAGAGCACCCACTTGCAGTGCCTTTGTGCCATACGATTACGAGTCTTTGTGAAGATTAGAACTGAAAGATTAGATCAGAAGATGAAGATCAGGTTACTGAAGATGAAACTGAAGATTAGATTAGTTTTCACTTTCTTCTTCCGTTGCACCACTTCATATGAGTGAAATTCATCCCTACAGTAAGGAAAAGTGGGACCACTTATGGTCCTCTCCAGAGGGTATGTTCCTTCATTTCTCTCTTGTCTTATGCCCATTATTAGGCTTAGAATGATAGAACAATTTGATACAAAAGCTGAAGCACCACAGGGAACTACAAGAAGACGCGGATTTCTCAACTAATTGTTCTGTAGTTCCATGCTTAAACAACATTCTCAATTATTCTAGGTATTAATGGGGGCTTCTTGAACCTAATCCCTGTGATTTTCTTGAGTGGTAATTTTCTTAGAAAGTTACTTTTCTGAATTTTTTTACTTAAGATGAAAAGCAGTCAGAATAATTATAGCAAGAGCTAGAGCCTTTATTCATATACACTGATCGTTGTTTAAGTAAAAACCCAAACCTGTCCACATATGTTTAAAATTTAAGTATTTTAAAGTAAGACATGTTATTTCATTAGGATGGAATCAGACAGCAGAATCTGGTTGCAGAAATCTGTATGGTTGTCATGAGTTTGGTAACCCATTTCTACAATTATTTATTTGAGTAATGTGTCCTTTTTTTATATAAAACATGAAGCCTGTTCCATGACAGGCACCTAATGTGTTTAGTCAAGAATTTCTTTATGATTACTTCCGTAAGCAGTTAAGCTAAAACACTGAGTTTTGTCAGTAGTTATTCCACTACAGTGTCTTAAAATTCCCATTTTATGAGTTTAAATTCCAAAATATGTTGTTCAGTTAATCTACAGGAAAGAAATATGAAAGAAGTGTAGATGCTGACTTACTATCAAGGTGAAGCACTGTTGGGATTTTAACATTATCCCATTATTCAGTGAAGCAACAGCATCTTCTCAATATCTTTTATATACAAATACAGCATGAACT
>VZTL01017803.1:0-11449 GCA_013400535.1 Scopus umbretta
CAGGCAACAAAAGGTTCATTAAAATAACGTGGGTCAAAAGGTCACCTTTTTGCTTTGCATAGATGACTGAAAGGGGCAGGAAGAATCCAGCTTCCAGGCATTTACTATTGTATTTTTCATTGCTCTCCAATAATTTGAATTTTTGCATTCATTAAATCAGCATTATCAATTCTCAACACCACTGCTTGCCTCATTTCCTCTCTCATACAAGACCTCAATTTATTCCATTCAAATCCTCAGAGACAGCTTCCTGTGTCCCCATTCTAACCCTCTTTAATGTTTCACTCTTCTCCTGGTACACCCCAAACCTCCCAAGGAGCAGGGGTCGCCAGACTTGCTGCCCTGTGGATCCCCAGCCCTTAGATCTCTGGATGGGGAAAGAACCCTGATCTATTCCCCTGATCTCCAGCCTGCACTTGCCTTTGCCTCCTGGGTTAGCTTCTCCAGCTGCAGCCCCCCGTGCCCTTTCCCCATGCCTTAGGTGTGACGTTGATCTCTCAGCCGTAATAAGGGGGAGTCAAGTTTTGCACAGCCTGCGGACACAGCCCCACCTCCCCTCCCGTGGGATATTTTGCCATTGTCTATTTTGAAAGAGAAGGGAAATTGTGTTTGCAACATTGAAAGCATCTTAAAAATGAGGTGACATTGTCGCTGCTGGTGCTTCCATGGCAACCTGCATTTGTTTCTCAGAGCTGTTTCATAATAATTAATACATCACTTCTATTCACGTGGCCCGTGTTCAGAGTGCATGGCACAGCCCCCACTGGGACTTTCCTGGGACGCATCAAATATTTATACCAAAGAATCAGAAGAACGAACTTTTCTGGTCTGTTCTGGCCACTGGGAGAAAGCAGTGACACGCAGACATCCGATCACCCCTCTGCCAGCCCAGCTAGCGGGAACACATTTGCTGACAGTAGCTGGGCAGAGCCCGTCACGACATCCCTCCCACGCCATGACGGGGCGGCCGGAGAAGCCCCAGTCCTGTTGATCACACCAGGACGGAACAAGGCAGGGCTGGTTACGCAGTCACAGCAACGCATCCAGGACTCTCGTCATGCACTGGCAAACGCAAACTGCCCTACCTTGCCACGCTGCGCGGACGTGCCTAGACATGGCCAGAAATGAGGCGTTTTGGGGGACTGCACCAGCAAAATCTTTAGGCAGAGAGAACTGGCACGTCTTGCATTCCCTCCCTGCTGCAGGCTCTGGGGGAGTGTTCAGCTGGAGGCGGGAGGGCGCGGGGCAGAAGCGGATCGAAGGTGCGGTCGCCTGCCAGAACAGAAATAAAGCAAGCTGTGAGCAAGAGCCTGCAGATGCACTGCCTCTGGGCTGCGATCCTGCAAGATCCCACACGTGAAGAAGCAGGCGCTCTGCTGGCAGAACCCGGATAGGGATTGCCAAAGAAAATTCAGGTGCTGCAAGCTGTGGCTAGGAAAGATTCGGTAGGTGCTACTACGTAGTCTTAGCTCCAGCAGGAAAGCCAAGGGGATTTCCTGCTCCAGCAACTCCAGCCTTTCAAGGGATACATAAAACTGAATTGTTGGACCCAAAACAGCTATCAGATATCCAATGGCGCTTTCAGAGGAGAAGGAGGGTGAGCCCTAGGGTCCTGGCTGAACTCCAGTTTAGATAATTATGTTCTGCTAACCTTCCTTCTTTCTGCAACTTCAACTGGATATGGGATTTGGAGGCTTTTCTCAGCTGAGATGTATTTTTGACCCTTTTTCCTGTTGACTCTTAAAAAAACCCCCAAACAAACCAACCCCAAACCCCACCAACCCTCCATGTGCAGCCTGGCCTGTACCCCACCAGCATCAGTCTGGGAAGAAATCAGTCATCTTCACGGGCTCTGAAATGCATTTCATGAACACACTCACATATGAAGGCTGGGTCCCTCTCTGTCACTTGCTGTTCACATCCTTCCGTAAACAAGAGGCTCTGTCACAGACAGCTTACAAATACTGACCTACTCCACAGCTAAAATACTGACATCCTTCACCAGACACTGTAGAGGTCCACAAGCGTCGGACGCTTCCTGAAGAGCCTGGCATCGCAGATGCGCAAGCCAAGAACCCTGCTCTCCCTTGTTGACCTTTCTTCTGCCGAGTGAAATGCTCAGAAGGGGGATATTAAGTGATCAACAAGAAGCGTAAATTACGGTAGCGAAAGGGAGAGACCGCTCCCTGGAGCTGTGCCTCGGTGTCATTTAAACAGGCCTGAGAGGCTTAATTGTAGGCTCTGGCAGAGGGCGGACGGGCTGCTTCACCCCACGCTTGTGTAGTCACAGCTACGAGCAGGAGCTGCCCCAGCTCTCGGAGTCACACAGTCCTCCGCTGCCTAGCAGTGCTGGTGCAACCGGAACATTCCCATGTCCCTGTGAATTATAGTGAAAAGAGGGCTGATAAATCTCAATTGGCTGCATATACAAAACCCCTGAAGTTCCAGACAGCGCGTGTTTGTTTTCTCGCTGCTGCGGCTCCTGTTGTCAGAATCTGTCAGGAGATTTCCCTCTGTATTTCACTGCGATGGGAGCATGTGCAGCTTGGATACTGCTCAATCCCCTTTTATCGGCTTAATTTGAAGCTGAAAAGCAAGGGACCAAAATCCCAGGAGNGTTAAACATCCCTTCTCCTAACAACTACAGAACTTGGCAGCACTGTGACAACGCCCTTCCTCCAAGGCTCTCGACGGTTTTCCTCAAGGTTGCACGTTATCATCCTCACTTTAAATAGGAAAAAAAGTTCAAAGCACAGACAGGTTAAATGCTTTGCCCGAAACCACAAAGAAAGTGAGCGGCAGGGTTGGGAACAACTGAGGTCTCTTCCCAGCCTTAGTACTACCAACCCTCATTTCAGGAAAATCAAAATGTTAAGCCAGATTCTTGATGTCCCTTCCAATTAACTTTCAGTAGAGGAAAACGGTCAAAGCGCAGGATTCAGCATTGAAACGTTCGCACAGATTCTGGCTAGCCTGCAGTTAACTTGCCCCTACGAGATCGGATCAGAGAGGCTCAGCAGCATGCCTTAGACCTGAAATTAATAGCGAAGATCGTTCTTCAGCTGGAGCAACGGGATGCCCATCTCTTTTGGGGAAGATACCTGCTGATGCCATTCAATTCAAGTACACCTGAAGGTCGTATACAGGCAACTGCACACAGGGGTTTCGGGACGGCACCCTCCACCCCCGCCACACAGCAGGCCGAGGTTTTGCAGCACAGATTATGGCTAGACGCTTCTGGCTGCATGCCGTTTCAGCCCAGATTATGGGCGTAAAAACATAACATCCGCTCGTTTCCTTTGCATATCTGCCACGTAGTAATTGAGCTCTCGGGAAACCGCGTGCAGCGCAGCCCCGTGGGCTGCAAAACACTACAAACCACCCTCAGCCTGAGGTTCATTTTCAGGCAGGGATACCGAATGAGGTGTCCGTGCCTCATTCGAGGAAGCACAGTAGCAGACGTAATTGCTCCCACTTAATTAAAAAGGGTAACCTTTTGGGTTGCGGCTGTCCTATGGCAAAACAGCTCTTCCCCCAAGCTCATTGCTTAGGATGATCAGGCGGAGCGTGGTGGAGAGCGTCAGTGCGTATCATGAAGAGAAGGTAATTGTGCTTTCACCTGCTATTAGAGAGACAGGTTTTCTACTCAGGCTTGCAGATGACCTTCTCCAATCAAACATTAACTTTGCAGCAAACAATCATTAGGGAGCATTTGCAGGCTTTAATTATTAACACTTTTATTAATCCACTGACTCCACTTCAAGCAACAGGTGTCTTCGAAATTAATTCTGTTGCCATTTAGAGGGGAAAAAAATGAATACCATTTCAAGGCAGAGAAGGAAGAAGGCATTTAGATTCCAATGCACTTTCTAAAGGTACTGGATCTGCTCCTAGAACTGTAATTATGCAACTTATTAACTGAACTGCCAAACATAAGGCTAAGTAATTTTCAAAGCCTGGGCTTTGAGAAATAGTATTACTGGCAGCCAGGCAATCCAAAATCCAATCAAGAAAGACCACAAACTTTCAATGGGCTGAAACTCCATCAGCTGCTTATTGGCTGCAAAAAGCAAAGGAGATGAAGAAAGAGGTCCAGCTAAGCAAATTACCTCCTTTAGGATAAGGGACCGGCTTCTCTAAAGAGCCAAGGAATGAGTGGAGGGAGAGGTACATCTTCAGAGCTGTACTGCATAGAGAGCCCAGCTGGGAGGAGATAACTTCTACCTGTCAAGCAAGATAGCTCAGCGATTGCTTTGGCTTGTGGGACTCTGCAGTTGTGCTCAGAGCCTCAGGAATTTTAAAGGTCAGAAAAAAAAAGCAACAGGGACCCCAAAGCATGCTGTTGCTCAGTTGCCAGTGATGATTTTGATTCCCTGTCCAATAGCTCTTTTAAATGCTATCACAGAACAAATAAACTTGCTGTTTCACAAGCTCACTGGAGAGTCAACCAGATCAGATACACAGCTGGGAAGAACTCAGTGGTGTTTCTTACCCTTACTTTTTTTGCTTCCTTGCATCATCATCTGTTTAAGGGCAGGGCACGCACACGGCCGGCACAACCGAAATACAAAGAAATTGCAAAGCAAACTCCGCTAAGGGCAGAGGGGAATCAGTAAGTGTTGGTTAATGTAACTACTATCAAACATGCAATGCGGAAAAAAGTAAGGAGGAAGTGCTGAGAAAATTCTCCTGTTTAATCCTTCTCCCTCCTGATCAGTTTTTACGGGGCAAGAAGCTACCTTACCATTTTTCAGTTAACCCCCCCCCCTTTGTGCAGCAAGCCACAGTGACAGGGCTGGGAGCAGAACCTGCTCTTGCTCAGGGCTTTGCAGAGCTCTTCTTGAGCCAGCAGATAATGTTCCCTTTTGAGTGGTTTGGTACATGTGGGATAATTGATCAGGCTCCCTCTGCAGCAAATAACTCTTGCCTTTGTGCCTGAATACTTGAGGACTGTTTTGACTTTCTAAGTATTGCTGCCATTTAGAAACACAGCAAGAGAATCGGACTGTTAATGCATTACTTTGTGCCATAATATGTAGTAAAACTCATGGTTTCAATTCCTCCAGCTTCTCCCCTATCAATGCCTAAGTGGGGGTCCTGCTGTTCTCCATCGTGTTACTACACTTCCCTCCTTTTTTCTTTAGCTATGGTAAATCAGAAACAAATTAAAAAGAGAGGGACCAGAAGATGTCAGACTCTTTTGTTAGAAATATGCATATATTTCAGTTTTCCTTTTATTGTTACTGAAGTTTTGCAGCTGTGGGCAAGATAAGACATAGGAAGCAGCCAAATATTTTACAAAATATCTGCCAGCGAAATTCCTACCTGTAAACTATTTCATGCAGCCTCTGCATTCTCGTATGTCTGAGCACAGTGAAGTCCCCCTCAGAAATACTGAGCATTTCAATAATGCCCTAAACATTTAAAGCAGCAATAAATATGGAGTGAGCATTAAAAAACTTCTCTAAGAAACCAAGAAACAAAAATCCCATTTTACAGATGGGCAAGCAAGTAGAGAGAATTGAAATGATTTCCTCCAGGAATCTCATCATGAAGAAGATGGTATTACGGAAGACAGTATTAAAGTTGCAAAGATCCTGATTTCTTGTCATCGTTCAAAATTGGCCGTGACCTTCTAAAGCTCAATATACAAAATAAAGTTTTTGTAGCAATTCACAGCAGTTTAGATGCCCAAAAGCAAAGCACAAACGGCAAGACTACTGTCTGAGAAGGAATAATGTTAATTTGTTGTCCGCCAAGGCCCTTTGTTTTAACAAGTACAACTTGGTTTGTTTTAAATAGGCTTTAACACAAAGTAGTCACACAAACCACTAACCTGTGGTATCTGCAGGCCTGTGGACATGGGTCTCGTGATTAATTATAAAGCTTAAGAAGACTTGACCTCTACACAGAGCTCTTACCGCAGCAGCTGATGGTCTCCCCCTCCTCTACTCAGCTGCCTGTTTTCTCAAAGGTTGTAGGAGCTCGTATATCCTTAGCATTAATGATTTGCTGCCAATTTTAACTGAAATTAGGAAACTGATTTTAAAACTAAGCTGAAGCAGACAGACAGACATCCAGCCATATACAAATACTTATATTTCCATATGAAGACCAGGTAGGAAGAGAGTAGGAAACACACTTTCACGTTTCTGTATTGAAGCCTGAAATTGAGAGTATCAGGCTTTATCAATCCGCACCTGTAAGGCACAGTTACTGGCACTCAGAAATATTTGAAAAAGATTACTTGTAATGTATAGATTTTTTTCTTTAATGTAGTGACAAAAAATAGGTGAATGATACTCAACCAATTTCAGCAAACTCAAACAGGCATCTGGAAAAAATGTGTCCTTGTGCAACGTTAAAGGGATCATTTGTACCTGGTAAGCCAGCTACCCACTGAAAGACAGAGCCTTAAGGTCTCACTTTGCTGCAAGGGGGTTTGGAAAGTTGTGCTAATGATATGTAAAAATGCCATTATGAAAGGGCAGGTCCATTTTTACACTCTGCACTCGCATTGATATACTGACTCCTTGGAGCACGGGACATGAATCTTTAGATGTAGCAGCAATTTAAGCCTGAATTGCTAGGTCTTATTCGAGTTGCCAGCTCTGCCGAGGGCTTGAACCTGCTGAAATTCGCACAGCAAGATGGATTTTGCAAAGAGCTCAGCTTCCATCTGGGCACCAGAATATGCGCTGAGCTCCTCTGCGAACCTGGCCACAGCAGAGCGGTCGTTGAGGCGGTGGAGTTGGGGAAGCAAACCCAGCACACTCGCACCTCGCTAGTCAAATCATGAAGCACGGGAATGCTGCTCGTTTGATTGATTTCTCCCTCTTCTTCTGCAAGTCCACTCAGGCTCTCGGCACTTCAGGGCAAAAAGCCTCCTGGTTGTCTGTATACATACAACACAAGGCACAAATGCTCCGAGTTTGGTCCAGACTTGTAAGCGCTACTTATAGATTACTAATGTAAGTAATAAAAAAGGAGTTAAAAATAACTAAATGGAAGACGGAGGAGGAAAAAAGGGAAAGCAATTTCATTCCATAATCCCCCTCATCTTCTTACAAGAATAACCTCCCACCCCACTGGCCCACTCAGTCCTGCTGTACAGCTGCGTGGCCATGCACGCCGTACACACCGGACAATGAGACGCAGCACGGAGTTTGAAGGAGCCAGCGTGGAGAATTGCATTTAAATTAGGAAGCCAAAGGAATGAGCTAATGAAGGTCAACTCCACAACAACGGGGTGTTAGTAGGACATCTTACAGCACTGCTGTGGTTTCTCCCTGCCCCATGTTAAAATTTAGTATAAAGTGTTAATTTGTCTAAGGTTAAAAAAGAGTAATTGTAAACATAGAGTATTTTCAACGTAGTGGCTTTTGATGCTGGGCATCTTTTACTATAAATCGAACTTTAACGAGAAGAATTATTCTCTACAGAAATCTAAACCAGCTCCTCCACACAAGTCAAGATACATGCTGTACCCCTTTGCAAACAGAGGAGAGTTTCAGCAACTTGTTTTTAGCCCTAAGTCGTCAGATACTGCATCACAAACTAGGCTTTGGTCCACAACTAAATGATTTGCACCTGCATTTCTAAGTAATACCTTTCTTTTATGGGAGGTGACGCTTCTACACTTTTGGATAGCAAAGACATAATGGCTTGTAGGATATCATGAATAGCCACGGATCTTTGCAAAGGTATTTAAGTCGTAACATTAGTGTTCCCGAGGGAAGAGTTACTGGCGAGCTGCAGCTGAAACAGGCAGGCACCCAGTAAAGGCACGTCAGCACCTAAGTACCATCGCGACGGGCAGAAGACAGGTAAAATACTATAGGTGTATACACTGTGGAAAATTTCCTGTATTTGCATCAAACTTCAACCAAGGATCTATATTGCTTCGGTTTCTGCAACAGAAAGGCTTCTGGATACGGAGAATAAAGCAAAGTATTCTTTCTTCCCTTTCTTTCCATCTCTATGCAGTCTCACATGGAGAGAATATTTGCATATTGATTATACTTTTATTATCACACAAATCCATGTATTTCTGAGCTCTCTGGGCTTCCCAAGATGAATTTCCTATGCTTTCACATAATGGAAAGACTATGAAATAACATTCAGATGTCTGTTTAAAAAGAAATGGAATTTTTTCCAGTATGTTGGTGACTGAGTAATGTTCACCATTTGCTCTCTAAGCAGCACCAGGCACTCTCCAGGCATCCTGGGCCCTCTCGTGGCTGTTTTGGAGAGGACACAAAGCACTTTTCAGTAAGTTCTCACTTTCAGAGAACTCCAGGACGTGTTCTCTTCAGGCCCTCCAGATCTCAAATATTTTCATTGAAAACTGCTATAAAGCACAACATTTAGTTTCAGATCCAAATTTACTTGGGATTTAGGGGTATTTGGATTTTTATTTTTTTTTTTTCTTCAAGCTAATCACCAATAAAAGACTACTTCAAGTCTAATCCTTTTTTTCCCCAACAAAACAGGTAATTATTTTTAATTCTCTAAGGATGGCTTGCGATTTGGTTTCTTTACAGATGCGCGGTCCTGCTGCCCTCCAAAGAGCCCCAGACAGAAACGCATTCCCGTGGGTAATGGATGCACCCTATAATCGCTTCAGTTTGCTTTTTGATACATGGGACTAAATGCAGATGAAGCACAAATCTTCTCAGGATAAAAACTGCTTGTGATTATTCTATATGGCAGTTAATTCATAGAGAGGTCTAAGAAATGAACCAAACCCCTAACCTACTTAAAAAAAAAATTACAGATAAACAGATGGTTTTAAGTGACAATATACCTGAAGAGTTTACAAACAAAATAGAGAGACTGCCTAAAAAGATGATCAAGAGACCAAATTGTTTAGTCAAGGTTAATGAAAGTTAGGATATAGTGGCAAACGCATAAGGAAACAGATCACATTAAGTGAGCAATTACGGAGATAAGGATTGTAAAATGCTGGTTATTTCAATCTTCTAAGAATCCCTTGGTTTTAGCACCATCTTAAATTGTCTTTAAAATGCTTGTCATGCATTTTGCATAAGGAATGTTTCAATCAGACTGTGAATGGAATGGCTTGCAAGCAAAGGATAAGAAAATTCACCTGAAGCTGATGCCTGGTTTATGATCAGGGTACTGCACTACAGCTGTGTTTGTTAGGAAAAGGAAATTGTTAAGCTGACGCTTCGGGGTAGAGCAAGAAAAAGCTGCATTTCCCCACAAACACTGTACTACTCCTGGAGCATTTCCAGAAACATAAAGAGAGCAGGCTACCTTTCACTAACTGCCACTATGATTTTATTATAATCAAACCATTATTGTTCATACCAGCTAAATTTTGATGGGAAATAATTTCTTGTTAATTATGTAAGACATCTAGTTTAAAGATTTTTCATTGTAAGCAGTAAAACCCAGTATTTTCTGACCCTGACAACATGCTCTAAAACAGGGTTAATTACCACTCAGAGAGACTACAGGTAAATGAGCCACTTACATGTAAACTTGATTGAAATGGATTCTTGCCCTTTTTTCTGCTTATTCTCCTTTATTAGAAATGCTTTGGTCAAATGGTTGTGTATTATTTTAGCGCTTCATACAAGCTGATTCAATTAAGATACTGTGGCATCTCAGATGTCATTTTTATAATCTATTATGTATTAACTTGCTGAAGGTCTATCTCTGACCTTGACTTCCAAATTGCAATACAAGAAAAGGAAGTGTCCAGTAGTAAAGAAACACATCCCCCACTGCACGCTAACTCCTATGTGAGTATTTAATAACCATTGACCTTACGACTAAAGCTTGTGAGTTTAAAAAACCCCCAGTAACTTACTGCTGCAGACGATGAAGTTGCTGCACGACAGCAGTGATCAGCGCCCGTCGTACACAAACCTGCTTGGACGAGGTCAGTCGCAGGCTTCGGGTTAGGCTCTTTCCACTCGCAGATGCTAATCTTGGGAACAGTCTTATTCTCAGTAGCAGGCACTATCGGTAAAGGAGAAGGGTTAAAAACTTTTTAATAGAGTGTTCTCTATCAAATGTTATTGGAAGGAGTCCGATTTCTATTTGGAAGTGCAAAAAATCCATCTGTTGTATACAAACGTCATCAATACCGAGACATTCGGAGCAGCCAGCTCCTGGACACAGCAACGGGCAGGATCAGGACATGCAGAAAGGCACGCTTCTTTTGGTCTAAGAAACTGCCTTGGAGCCAGTCACTCCAGTGTGCAATGCCAGCATGCTTAAGGCAACGCTGGGGTAAGCAAACAACTTCCAAATCCAATTTAAGAAAGAAAAAGGAAAAACAAGCCACAAGCCTGTTCTGCTTAATCGCTTCAGAGGAAATAGCTACCTTAATGTAGACAGAAGTTCACCTGCTTTCCTGCACTGAAGTTGGTGTCTCCAGCTTCATTTCCAGCTGGCCTTAGAGGACATTTCAGTCAAACCGGCAATTTTTCACTTTCTGGAAGTTGTTTGATGACGCAAGACTGAGTTCAACACAGGCATTTAAGCCCTCCCTTTCCCATCACCATGAAATATGCTAAGAAAGGGGAGCTAGTTCATCTTGGCACAGTTATAGAAGAGATTCTATGAATAAAGGAGCTTTTCGTTAAATATTAAAAACAGAATTACATACTGCTTTCCACTCTAGTTAAAATTTTAGTGAGGATAAACCCTGAGGTGCTCAAAACCATTACACAGAAGTCCTGCCTTTCCATTACCTTTTCTTCCTAGACGTATGCCATCTGGAAAAAGTTGTAGATACTTCAGTTTTAATTTGTCAGTCTCTCTCTAGGATTTATTCCACAGTAATATTTCAAAATTGACTGTAGAAAAAACAAAATAGCCTAGGTGACCCTTCTGCAGTCTTATCTTCTTAAATTCCTGTACTGTTTATGATGAGTCATTAAGATATTTTCCATTACAGACATTTAAAGATCCAGAGGTTGGCTGGTGTAAGATTTGAGTGCTTAAATTATCTCCTTCCACTCACTCCACTTATCCCGCATAGCAGACTGGTGCCTGCAAATACTTTTGTCACCTTTCCTAAAGGAGCAGTTCCATTTGAGCTGAAGAGGGTACCAGAGAATGCAACTTCCGCTGCCCTGCAATGTGATCTGTTAAAATTGCAGGCTCATCTATAATGTATTTTGATTAGGATATGATCTATGTGTGTATCAGACTGGCGGTGGTTGGAGAAGAAAAAAAGGAAAAAGAAAAAGTCTGTCCTCAGGGAATTGGGAGGTTGTGGCAGTGCTTGCAGCAGAATCACAGAACGGTTGAGGCTGGAATTTCTTGGTACCTGAAAAATTTTACCTGCAGGCCTAATGCAGTCCGAGAACACCCAAGTCAGGCCCAGCTACAGCAGTAGCCAAAGCAAAGATGTAAAAGACGGCTCATTTACCCTGAATACAACTACAGGATTTCCTCCCCCCCCAAAAAA